>APFE031026116.1:0-24986 GCA_000404065.3 Pinus taeda
ATTCCATGCCATTTATCTTAGCTTCTGTTAGCTTTTGTGAGGCTGACTTTTTTTGCACTTGGTCTTGTAATTTTGATATATCATGTAGCATTTCTTCCTCTTCTTCATGAGTCATGCTAGAGCTTTCAGGTTCCTTACTAGGTGTTTGCATTTTCTTTCCTCGGGGCATCAGTTACCAATAATAATGCTCTACTAACCCTTTGAATTCTTTCAAAATAAATTTTCAAACCAATCTTAAGCAAAAATTTAAAAGAATCTACACACTTTTTTTTTCTTTTCTTTGTAGGAGCTCGATATTGCCTCTGATGTATCTCCGTACTTTCGAAACATCCAATTCTGAAATTGTGACCTATGGTATCCCTCTATGTCCTCTTTCCAATGCCACCAGTCGCATCCAAATTGGATTCTCCAAGGAAGAGTTATGTGAAATCTCCCACAGTGACCTAATTATAGACTAGTTCAGTAGAGCAAACTTGTATGACGTGCCATGAGTCACTGTTGCACCCTTTAGCTCTGAAAAATATATAGAAGAAACTAAAGTCCATCCTCTTTCTATGCCTTCCTACGAACTTTTAATCTAATTCTTAGAGAAAAAGTTATGACGATTTTCCCCAGGTCACCTATTTGGAATGTAATTCAGGAGTTTGCAAAAAGACCAAATTCCTCAGATCATATCTCCACAAATATAGCGAAAAAAGCTCTAAAATTCGGATCCGAGATTTAGCACAATGTCTTCTCAAATGGGTTTTGTTTTCAACTTCTGAAACATCGTAGAAAAAACATTATAGCGAAAATTCCACAATGATCTGTTTGGAGTAGCGAAACCCTAGAATCCAAAGCTCTGATACCAAATGTTATGAAACAAGCTCAAGAAAAGATAGAAAAGATAGATCAACGCTTTAGAATTTAGCCTCTTCGAGGGGGTAACCTCCTTTACATTACATAAATGAACAATTCTTGGATGATTCAAATGACAAAACCTCCTTTCTATATATAGGAGTCTAAGGAGTCACAATGTAACCCAGCCGACCTAACAATAATAATATAAAGCCACAAAAATAACAATAGAGGGATTCTATGGGGCACAGTAATAACAATATGGGGACAATAGGGGCACAACAATATTAATAAGGGGTATAACTACAATATTAATGGGGTAATCTCTAGTATTATAGGGACCCAACAAAATCTTCAAAAAGGTTTTCAAATGAATAACATGACTCTATAACTCAACTGAGTATGACCTTCCTATCACGAAGGACTCATACTTACATCAGTCACCCTACCAAGTGGGGATACATATTTGACTCAACCACCCAACCAAGTGGGATTACATATTTTACATGACTTCAAAATTCCATACATGAATGAATATGACAATTATTACATCACATGTCTCCACATGACCTTTACATCAAATGAAAAATATGACATTAATAATTGAGACCAAAAGATCTTAATAGTAACATAATTCAACAACCATAATGCCAACATTGCATTATATTCTCCAAGGCTAATGCTCCCCATCAACTTGTGTTACCTATTCATTGTCAAAAACTCATTCATAAAAGCATCTTCATCAAATGAGAAAAACATAAATCAATACCATATCAGCAAACTGTACCCATCAACACTAGACCAAGAAAAATCAAATCAAAGCTATCAGTAGCATGTCAGAGGTTGATCTTGAGTGTCTCCCACTGTTTTTCTATTAGAGCAAAACATACGTGACTGTCTGCAAAGAAACTCACATATATATGCGACTATACTTCATGAAACCTACCTGCAAAAAGTAACCCTTTGAATTTTCACATGTAGAATGAGAAGACTAGATTAACAAAAAAATGAGGCAGAGACAACTCTTAGTTTCTGTCTGAGATATTCAAGTGCTTCTATGGGAAGAGGTTTAGTAAATATATCAATAACTTGTTCTTTAAAGGGAACATACTCCAATTTAACCTTTTTCTCAAGCACTTGTTCTCGTAGAAAGTGATACTTAATTGGAATATGCTTGGTCTTAGAATGCATAACATGATTTTTTGAAATACTAATAGCACTTGTATTATCAAATAGGATGGAGATGGGTGGAGAACATTTGATTTGTATATCTTGTAATGTTTGCATCATCCAGAGAAGTTGTGTGCAACAATATGCAACAACCACATATGCTGCTTCCATTGTAGATAAGGAAATGAAACTTTGTTTCTTACTGAACCAAGATACCAATCAGGGCCCCATATAAAATGCACCTGCACTAGTGCTTTTCTGGTCATCAAAATTTATAGCCCAATCTGCATCTGTGTATGCATGAAAGGTAAGATCTACATCTTTAGGATACCATAGACCAAATTCTTTGGTTCCTTGGAGATATTTGAATATTCTCTTTACTGCCTGAAGATGTGTTTCCTTTGGATTGGCTTGGAAACGTCCAACAATCCCAATTGCATGCATGATATCTGGTCTGGTACATGTTATATAAAGTAGACTTCCTATCATAGACATGTACTCTGGTTGGTTTACTATGGGAGAATCATGGTTAGAATTGAGGCTACATCCTGTCATCATGGGAGTAAATACAGGTTTGCAATCTTCCATCCCATACTTCTTCAGAATCTGTTTGAGATATTTTGTTTGTGAGAGAAAGATGCCATATTTTTCTTGTTGCACTTGTAGACCAAGAAAATAGGTTAGTTCCCCAAGTAAAGACATTTCAAATTCTTGCTACATAACAGAAGCAAAGTTTTGACTCATAGATTCTTCATTACTGCCAAAGATGATATCGTCAACATAAACAACAATAATTAGCAATTTATCATCCTCAATTTTTGTGTACAAGTTGTTGTCTGTGAATCCTCTTTTGAAACCTTGTTGTTGAAGATATTTGTCAAGACGATAATAGCATGCCCGCGAAGGTTGTTTTAGCCCATATAAAGCCTTTTTGAGTTTGCATACAAGGTTTTCATTATTCCCCAACATGAATCCTTCTGGTTGTTCAATATATACTTCTCCTTCTAGATCTCCATTAAGGATAGAATATTTTACATCCATTTGATAAACTTTGAAATGTCGAAAACTTGAAAATGCAAGAAACATTCTTATGGCTTCAAGTCTAGCTACTGATGCAAATGTTTCTTCGAAGTCTATACCTTCTTACTGAGCATAACCTTTACAAACAAGTATATCTTTGTTCCTAATGACCTCTCCATTTTCATTCAACTTATTTTTGAATATCCATTTTGTCCCAATAACATTTTTATTATGAGGGCTTGGAACCAATTCCCAAGTATCATTCTTTTCAATTTGATCAAGTTCTTTGTCCATGGCCTTAAGCCAACATTAATCTTTACTAGCTTCATTTACATTTTGTGTTTCAATGGCAGATAATAAATATAGATAACTATGAGATCCTACAAGGGTTCTTCTTGTTTGTACCCCATATTCCTTTTCTCCTAGAATTTGAGTTTCTGGATGATTCTTTTGAACATACCTGGATGGAGCCTTTTTTTTGTCTGATGTGTCTTCTTCTGTTGCGTCATTAGTTTCTTCTTCTATATCATTGTGATTTGATGTGGGAAATCATTCATCATCATCATCCTCTTTTGCTGATGTTACCTTTTTGGGATTTGTGCATGCTTCATCAATCACAACATCAATGCATTCAACAATTTTTTGGAGTCTCTTATTGTAACATTTGTATCATTTTCTTCTAGATGAGTAACCAAGAAGTATTACTTCATATTCTCTAGCTCAAAACTTACTGAGCTTTTCATAATTATTTTTTATGAAACATTTTCTTCAAAAAACTTTTAAAATGCTTTACAGTGGGAGGCTTACCATACCAAAGTTCATACGAAGTTTTATCACTATTCACACGAACATGAGCCTTGTTGAGAATATTTACTGTGGTATGTGTAGCTTAACCCCAGGAGGTGTCAGGAGTTCCAGGCTCATCAAACATGGCACAAGCCATTTATTGAACAGTTCTATTCATTCTTTTTGCCACGACATTATGTTGAGGAGTTCTAGCTACAAAAAATGTCTTTCTATGCCATGTTGTTGACAGAAATCAAAGAATTCATCTGATATGTATTCTCCTTCTTTGTCCTATCTAAGACATTTTATTTTTAGATCTAATTCATTTTCAAATAATGCTTTGAAGACTTTAAATTTATCAAATGCTTCATCTTTGTGTTTCAATAAACCGATCCAACACATTCTAGAAAAGTCATCAATGAATAAGATATATTATTGTTCTCCACGACGTGACTTTTTCCTTATTGGCCCACACAAATCAGTATGTATAAGTTTAAGAGTCTTACTTGTTGATCCTTCTTTGGAATTGAATTGTACTCTGGTTTTCTTACTGAATTGAAATGACTTACATATGGTACTTTCTGGTAGGGCAATGTTGGGTAGATCACGAACAACATTGAGCCTTCTTGATTTTTTGATTTAAGAGATGCTTAGATGTCCCAAACTTCTGTGCCATAACCAATTTTCCTCTACCTTACCTAGGTAACATTGTTATTGGCCACCTTTCAATATATACAAATTGCTCAGGGTGCTTGTTCCTTTTATTGTGATCTTTCTTGTGCCAAGTTCAGAACCACACATTCTTTTGATCAGAATACCACCTCATTTCCTTGGTCACACATTTGGCTAACACTCAACAAGTTATGCTTTAATCCATCAACATACATAACATTACCAACTTTAACCTTTTCTTTTAGAAAAATAGAACCTTTACCCTTAATGACAACAGGTGAGTCATTTCCAAAAGTGACATTATTTTCTTTCTCTGAAGCATTGTATGAAATAAGTTTATCTTTATCACCTATCATGTGTTTTGAACATCCTCTATCAATGTACCATTGTTTTTCTTATCCTTATGCAAACAATTCTATGCCACAAATTTCAGATTGTAACTCCTTCCTTTTCTATACCTTATAATTTGTTGATATTTTCTCTTTTTGAGATGTTCGATGTAATTTGCTCTTGCTTTCAGATTCTTCATGTACAAGCTTATTGCAAAATGAGCATTAAATTTCATATTTAAGAGGTGAGAAGTTATTATAATTATTATTCTTGAATCTCGTATCATTCATTTGTTTTCTTGCTTCTCTAGTCATGATGGTTTTATATGCAACACATTGAGCAGCCTTATGACCAAAATTATAACATGAGAAACATTGTCCATTAAAGAAGAAATTTTTGTGATCATAGAATCTTCTAGTGTTGTTTACCTCTTGACTGATGCTTCTGTTGTTGTTCATCCTTGGATTAGAGTGAACATGATTTACCTGTGGAATGCCTTTATTATTTTGCTAAGGGCTGCAAATTTGCTAACTGGTTTTTACTACATTTAGATAGCTTTCGATGGTGACATAATACTTTTTTGTTTGAGATGTTTCTCCATTTTATCCAAGACTTGTCTTCATAAGAGGATAGTGTTGTACCTTGATAATTTCATCTAAGGTTTCAGATCCTTTAGCAAATATAAGATTCAAAGTTTTTATTTTCTCAAGTTCCTTTCTTAGACTTACTACTTCACATTGTAACTTCACATTATTATTTTCCTTTTCTATGAGTTGATGATTCAACGTATCTATGTCTACCTTGTTTTATTCCAAGAAAACTTTGAGTTGAGTAATTTCTTCAAAGAAATCTTTTTCCTCTAAAGCATCCACAAATTTTTCATAGGAATAATAAGTATTTTCTCAAAAGCCATGAGTAATTTAAGATCTTGATCAGATTCTCTTTCTTCACTATTTGACAATCCATCACTATCTTCATGAGCATAATAAATTCTTCTATTGTCAAACCGTCTCATATTACCTTTTTCAGTATCCTTTTCTTTGTCATGGTTTTCTTTATGAGGACACTTAGCAGCATAATGACCAACTCTACAACAAGAAAAACATTTGAAGGGAAGCTTACCTCTGAACCTTTCGGTGCTCAGTTGAAGTTTCTTTACAAAATTCACCTCATCTTATTCTGATATATATCCTGATTCCTTTTGTTATTCATTTTTTTTTTCCTTTTGTAGATGCTTTGAAGGCGTCTTCTCTGACTTTTGAGGAACATTCTTTCCTCATTTCAAAATCAGTCAAGATCCCATGAAGTTGAGCAATAGTAAGGGTCTACAAATCCTTATTATCTTCAATGGCAGACATTTTTGACTCGAATTTAGGAGTTAGAGATCTTAAGATTTTCTCTAATAAAGTGGTGTCCTTTATTCCTTCACCAAATTTTTTCATGTGATTTACAATCTCATCTATATGTAGAAAGAAACTAGCAATACTTTCATCATTATGCATTTTGAGAGTTTCATACTGAATTATGAGAGTTTGGAGTTTAACACTTTTTACCTTGGTATCACCTTCATAACTTTGAATGATTTTGTCCTATATTTCCTTTGCTTTGTTTAACTACATAACTTTGAAAAATTCTAATTCTGTCACACTTCCCAATAATGCATTGACATCTTTGGCATTGGTTTCATATGCCTTCTTTTCTGTTGCATATGTGGGAACTACGATTGGATATTGGTAACCTCCTTCCACAATTTCCCAAACATTTTCTCCAAGGGCCTGAAGGTAGGATCTAGTTCTTATCTTCCAATATATTATATTATTTTCACTGAAGAGTGGTGGTTTGTTAGACGTTGTTTCATCTTGATTGTTCATCTTGGGAGATCTTCCTTCAAGCAATCAAGCTTCTTTTGAAGGACCTGCTCTACTACCAATTGTTTGGAAAAATACTGAGAGGGGGAGTGAATCAGTATTTTAAAAACTCACAATAATAATTTTCTTTTTTGAAATATGTATGTGGCTTTACTAAACCCAACTCACGTATGTACGTAATTGTTGTAAATGAAAATTCTTAGTAAACTTGTAAAAGAACTAATTCTTTATCTGTTAAATTTAAATTAGAATGTAGGAGATTTATCAGGCATTTGATAAGTAGTAAACAGGTGCAGTAAGAACAGAATAAAGTATCACACATAAGCAACACATGAACACAAGGGTTTAAGGTGGAAACCCAATGTGGGAGACAACCACCACTGTCGTCGCCTCAGCCTTCAAACTTATTAATATCAAAAACTTCTTACATTCTTGTACTAGTGCAGACTCATGCTAGTACGTAGACACCCACCTGCTAAAGGCTACAACCTTCACTCATTCTCCAACTCCTACTGGAAAGGAGCTCTAACCCCCTAATCTGATTACTAGCTACTACTAGTAGGAAGCTTTGACTCCCTCAGTGAAGGCTCCAAACCTCAACAACATTCATGGACCACGTTTCATAAATTTTCACACTGGATCCACTTGCTTTAATACATCACAACTTGTAGATCAACTGAGGCAAACACCAACTTAATTCAAACAGAATAGTGATATCATTGTAACAAGAACACAAATCTGAACTCAGAATATTGCATCAACACAAAGAATCAACTGCAACCCTAATTATTCATATGCCAACATGTATAACTACTTCACTTAAGGAAACCTGCGTTTATATGCACTTTTCTGTAGAGAAACCTGCATGCAGATCTCAATATAATAAAAAATTGTAATTTAGAATTAGACACAGAGTTGACCCAAATTATTCTGACATATTTTGTCAGCTTACAGAACCCTCATACAGTTAGCAACATCAATAATCTTTTCAACCAATCAACATGTAACCAAATTCAACTTCATCACTGAATCAATTCTACTTCAGACATTATTAGTCAACCTAGATCAACATGAGGACATCATTGGCAGACATTGGAGATAAAACAATACTGGTCAGGTTGATCAGTCATTTATGAAAAAAAAACCCTTCCTTTATGTACGCAACTTTGAAGAAACGAACCCACGTGTATATGTGACTTAATCGAGACCAACCTACGTACATATCTGCAAATTTTGACCTAAAATTGCGCAGCTCTTCAGAACTTCAGAAAGACCCAGATCATAATATTCAGAGATAAAAACATGCGTCAATACTTAGAACTAGTCAATCCATGAGCAAATCATACAATGGAAAGTCATTTCAGGTCTCATGATCCTGATCCATCATTGTATTCATCAGTGCATAATTATTTCAGATCTATGTGTCAACTATGGCCCTTACAATGCAAATATACTTCATATTGAAGTATTCATCAAAAACCCTTCCACATGAACACTTAGCACTTTGATCTTCACCTCCTTATATAGTTAGAGCCTTAGCCAATACCCTGAGTCAAAACTACACTAGTGTTGGTGGTAATCTTGGACAGGATCAAGTAACCGTTATTGCACTTAATATTGTGGGCTAATACCATGGTAAGGACCCTTCGTATTCTTAAATTAATGTGCTAGCATGTACATGAATTTTCTTCTTTGTACCTGTGTGTAGATGTGACTTGGCCTTGAAAAACCCATGTATAGATCTTCAAATATTCACCTTTATCAAACTTCTAATTCTAATCTATAAACATTTGTCCCATCATTCTATTATTCCATTCCATCACTCTGTCACCTCTGAATTGACCTATGGATTCATCTAGTTACCATATACTTGTTCTGTTAAAAGTGAGTTGCCATCAAGGACAACACATGCATCATAACAATAAATGTGGTCATATGGTGCACACATGTCACCAACTTAACCGATACCAACCTACGTACATATCTGCAAATTTTGACCTAAAATTGCGCAGCTCTTCAGAACTTCATAAATACCTAGATCATAATATTCAGAGATAAAAACATGTGTCAATACTTAGATCTAGTCAATCCATGAGCAGATCATACAATGGAAAGTCATTTCAGGTCTCATAACCCTGATCCATCATTGTATTCATCAGTGCATAATTATTTCAGATCTATGTGTCAACTATGGCCCTTACAATGAAAATATACTTCATATTGAAGTATTCATCAAAAACCCTTCCACATGAACACTTAGCACTTTGATCTTCACCTCCTTATATAGTTAGAGCCTTAGCCAATACCCTGAGTCAAAACTACACTAGTGTTGGTGGTAATCTTGGACGGGATCAAGTAACCATTATTGTGCTTAATATTGTGGGCTAATACCATGGTAAGGACCCTTCGTATTCTTAAATTAGTGCGCTAGCATGTACATGAATTTTTTTCTTTGTACCTGCGTGTATATACGACTTGGCCTTAACGAACCCATGTATAGATCTTCAAATATTCACCTTTATCAAACTTCTGATTCTAATCTGTAAACCTTTGTCCCATCATTCTATTATTCCATTCCATCACTCTATCACCTCTGAACTTCCCCATGGATTCGTCTAGTTACCATATACTTGTTCTGTTAAAAGTGAGTTGCCATCAAGGACAACACCTGCATCATAACAATAAATGTGGTCATATGGTGCACACATGTCACCTGTACAGGAAAATGGTAGACTAAACATTGAGGTTAACTGATTCAAAAGAAAGGCCTATCGACCTAAAAATTTACATATATATAATTTTATTTTAATAATTTAACTAATTTGGTAGATCGATTTCATTTAAATTGACCTTTTACTAAAATTGTTATATAGAATACAATTTAATAGAATTTTTAAGAAATTGTTATATATAGTATTTATATTAACAACTAATATTTTTTTACATCGATTTATTTTGATTAGAAATTGTCTAATAGTGTTTTAAATTTTTTTATATGTGGTGTATAATAGATGGTGATGGGGTGTACGGTTAAGTCAATTCGTGATGTGAAGGTCACTGGTTCGAAATTCCATGAGAAAAAGTCCAGTCATGTTAAGGGCTGGTGTGGCCTAGGCTAGGTGCGATCCCCAAGTGATTTTGACGGCTTAGATGCCCTTGGATCATGGTTTCTCAAGCCATAGGTCAAGCCTGATGTAATCTCTGATGAACTGAAACCACTTAATAAAAAAAAATGTTTTAAAAATTTATTTGGAAAGTTAAAAAAAAAAAAAATTGAGTATTTAAAAGAGGAAATAATGATTTTGAATTTATTTAAAATTGAAATTGAAATTTATTTATGAAATTTCAAATTCAAAAATATTATTGTTAATTAAATTAAGTTGTAAATTTTTATAAAATTCTACGATGGAAATTTATAAATGCATTGTTCAAAAATGATTGAAAATTTCACAATTTTGTTTAACTAGAAAAATATATTTTGTCTTTATTTGTTTATCATATATATATATAATATATATATATTATATATATATAATATATATATTATATGAAAAAGCATTAAAATTTAGAAATTTTAAACTTTGTATAGTATAACTGTATGCTTTTAAATATGTTTTTTTTTTTTTGGGTGTTTTCCTTATATTATATTATTTTTTTGATAAAGTTTATTTCTTAATTTTAATTAATAAAAAAAATTACTTAATAAAATAATAAATTGAGTGACTCTAATAATTTAGAATATGTATTTGTTTCTAGGAAATCATAACTCTTTACTTAAAAAGGGATAATTTTCATCAAATAAGAAGTCTTATATATCAATTTGATGTCTAATTTAGAAATAAACTTAAAATTAAGTTATCATCATTATCATAATAACCAACCTAGATCTATCTTAACCCAGATCTATCAAGTGTCGAGAGGGATCAAATCTCTCGAAGTGCAAACCTCTTTTTTTAGCGCAAAATTTGAGGAAATTTTGCACCTCGAGCGATTCGATCCCTCTTGGTGCTTGATAGATCCAGGGTTAAGATGGATTTAGTCTCATTTCAGTCGTGTGCAGTCATACAAAATTCGTTGAGAATCTAATTATTTTGGTCATCTTAAATAGGGTAAATATGCCTAAGATTAATTTGGTCAATTTAATTTTAAATTTGCTTAGTTACCTCTCTTTTTTGAGATGAGAGAGACTGTTAGTAACTTGAATGATGAAAAATGATGAAATAAAATTTTTGAGTGCAAAGTGACAATGTAGCAATGTTGAATGATAGAAAATGTGAATAATAAGAATATAGTCAATTACAAACAATCTTCATTGGGATCAATTTGAAACTATTTTCTCCTATTGTTCTTATTGTCACACCTATTAGTTTTGTCATTTTCTCATATCTATCATGAAAAGGGCAGTTGAAATCATAGACCATTCAAATATTTAACTTGAGCTACTATAGTAAACATCATACCTTGTCTATGTTGCTCTCCAATATTAATAGTAGTTTTATCCAAAGTCAATCATTGTGACTTATGGAGCCTTAAACCCCAAATAATTTTCAATGGTAGTTATCTTCTATTATCACATTTGAATGCAAAGTGATTAACAATGTTGAATGATGGAAAATGGGAATAATAAGAATGTAGCCAATTAGAAATAGTTTATAGTTTTAGGAAGCAAACATTTTGGGTATGTGAACATTTTATTTAGGATGAAAAATTCAAGTATTGTATTTATGGTTGAATTACTATAACACATAATTCAATGCATGTCATGAATATTTTTTTATATGCTTACACTGAGAGAGAGTGTATGTTTTGGGGGTGAGAAGGAGATACAAGGGAGATAGATATATAGATGGAGGGGGGGAGAGAGGGAAGAGGAGAGAGGTAAAGAAAAGGAGGGAGGAAGAGATATAGATATGGAGTGAGAAGTGTTAGAGTGAGAGAGAAAGGCAGGAGAGAGAGAAAGGGGAAAAGAGAGGGATATATATATATATATATGGAGAGAGTGTGTGTATGTTTGGGGAGTGAGATAAAGAGATAAATAAGGAGAGACAATGGGAGATAGAGATAGATATGTAGGGGGAAGAGATGTGCTTACACTGAAATCGATGTACACTATTAATCTAATTACTTTGAAATTAATGTACATCATACATATAGTTGCATCAAATTAGAAATCATTATCTACACTGAAATCAATGCATCTAGTGCAAACAATCAAATAGGATTAGAAATCAACATCTACACTAAAATAATGCATCTAGTGCAACCAATCAAATAAGATTAGAAATCAATATCTACACTAAGACCAATGCATCTAGTGCAAACAATCAAATAGGAGTAGAAATCAAGATCTACACTGAAAACAATGCATCTAGTGTAAGGTATTAAATGGGATTATAAATTGGCATCTACATTAAAATCAATGCATCTTGTATAAGGTATTACAGAGGATTAGAAATCAACATCTGCACTGAAATCAATGCATCTAGTGCAAGTGATCAAATAGGATTAGAAATCAATATCTACATTGAAACCAATGCATCCAATGCAAGAAATCAAATAGGAGTAGAACTCAACATCTACATTGAAATCAATGCATCTAATGTAAGGTATTAGATAGGATTAGAAATCAACATCTAAACTGAAATCAATGCATCTAGTGCAAGAGATCAAATAGGATCAAAAATAAACAACTACACTGAAATAAATACATCTATTTTATTAAAAAACCAAAATATTCATGACTTTTTAGATCTAACTTCTATGTCTATATTTGTTTATGTATGTATCTTTCTTATTCCCTCTCTCTCCACCTTCCGTTCTATTTCTATCTCCCTCGCTCTCTCCTTCTCTCTCCCCCTCCCTCCATCCCTTGTATTTCTCTCTCCACCTCTCCCTCCCTCTCTCTATCTTTCTCTTCTTCCTTCTCTCCTACTACCATCTATATATACACATCCCTCCATCACTCCTTATTTGTCTCTCTATATCAGCCCCCTAAACACATGTCACACACACATTCTCTCTCTCTCATCATCCCTTCCTCTCTTTGTATCTCTCTTATTCCCTCTCACCCCCTCCGTCTATATCTCTATCTCCCTCTGTCTCTCCTTATTTATCTCTCTATATCAACCCGTATACATACACACATTGTCTCCATATTTATCTATATATCTATCTATATCTCCCTCTTCCTCTACATCTCTCTCTCTTCCCCCCCTCTCTCTCTTCCCCCCCTATGTCTCTCTTCTTCCCTCTCCGTCCCCTCCACCTATATTTATATGTCCCATTGTCTCTATCTCCCATTATATTTCTATCTCAGCCCCCAAACATACTCTCTCTCTCTCTCACTCACTCTCTCCATATATATCTCTCTTCCCCCCTCTCTTTTCCTCTCCCTCATGCCCTCCTCCCCCCCTCTATCTATATCTTGATCTACCCTTGTCTCTCCTTCTCACCCCAAAATATACACACACACTCTCTCTCCCTCTCTCTTCCTCTTCCCCCCTCTTCCCCCTACCCCCCCTCCCTCTCTTACTCTCCTCTCCCTCACTATCTCTCCATCTCTCCCTTGTCACTCCTTCTCCCTTTACACCTTTCTCTCTCTATGTATTTCTTCCCCTTCCAACTCCATCTCTTTCTCCCCCTGTCTCTCTCCTCTCTCTCAAGTCCTCTCTCTCCCTTTCTCTCCCACCTCCCCCTGTCTCTCTCCCTTGACACACACACTCTCTCTCCACCCTCCAACTCTATCACTATCTCCCTCCCTCTCTCCTTCTCGTTCTCCTGCTCTCCCCACCTTCCTATATATGTCTCCATGTCTCTCTCTTCACCTTCTTTCCCAATATATATCATCTCCCTTTCTCTCTCTTCCCTCCTCTCCTCTACCTCATTTCATCTTCATCTCTCCCTTATCTCTCCCTCTCTCTCTCCATCTCTATCTCTTAATGTCTTTGTCCTTCCCTCCCTCTCTTTCCCCCTCCAAATCCATCTCTCTCCCTTCCTCTCTCCTACTCTCTCTCTTCCTTCCTCTTTCTCCCTATCTCTACCACCTTTATGTCTCTCTCCCCCACTCTATTTCGTCTCCATCTCACTCTCTCTCTTAAATATGATCCCATTGTATTGTATTTAAGAAAGTATCTAAATAATCCACTTGGGGTAGCTCAATTGGCACTGGCCGTGGAAATGAAGTCTCACTGAACCGAATGTCTTGGGTTCAAATCTTCTCCTATCCCCCTGGCGTGAGAAGTTGGACATGATGAAGATGTAGTCCTACCAATCATACAAAAAAAGGTATCTAAATAAAATAAAACATAATTAGTAGTAAAATAATAAACTTATGTTTTGGATCAATCATGTCAAACAAAACACAATAGTAAAAATCTTAAAATAATCATGCACTATATTTCCTCTATCATTGTTAGTCACTTTGTTGTCTTTCTTCCTTGGATCCTTGGTTAAGATGCATCTATATTTGTTCTTTATAATATTATTTATATTCTATAAATTTGAAATATGTATATATAAAAATATTCTCATTTTTAATTTATTAAAACCTTGATTTAATCTCGTGGGAATATTTTTAGTAGTCATGAGGATAGAGGGTTTAGACATACCTCAAAAGTAATTATAATTTTTTATTTATTTAGTTTAGCTTTAATTAATTTTTTTTTATAAAATTAAATTACAATAAAGTATTTATAAAATATTTTGATTTTGAAATAAGTTATGATTTTTGAGTATGTGGTATTGATAAGCCATGGTATTGTAACAAAATAATTAAAATCCTAGATCCACAATACAATCATCAAAAGCCTAGATGGCCCATGGTATTATGATTTTCTTCCCTTTGCTTCCTCTCTCCCTACGTCTCTCTATATTCTCTGCCTAGATGGGCCATGGTATTAGCCCATGATATTATGATTTTCTTCCTTTTCTTCCTCCCTCTCTCCATCTCTCTATCTTTCTCTTCTGAGTATTGGCCTATGGTATTGTAAAAACACCTATTTAGAAGTTAATAATATCCATGGAAAATATTCATGATTACAAATATGCTATACTATAAATATTGAATTTTTATTAGCTTGTTAATTAGAGTTAAAGATGGTTATGAAATCATTCTTTTAATTTATATGGTAAATTAGATGTTAATTTATAAGTATTACTTATATATTATATATTTTAATGTGGTATGTATATTATATTTTCTTTTATCTAAAAACTTGTTCCTAATTTTATTAATAAAAACAAAATTACACTATAAAAAATTTGAATTTAAAAAATATCTAACATCTCATATCTCACATCTAACATCTCAATATTGAATTTTTATTAGCTTATTAATTAAAGTTAAAGATGGTTATGAAATCATTATTTTAATTTATATGGTAAATTAGATGTTAATTTATAAGTATTATTGATATATTATATATTTAATGTGGTATGTATATTATATTTTCTTTTATCTAAAAACTTGTTCCTAATTTTATTAATAAAAAACAAAATTACAATATAAATAATTTGAATTTAAAAATATCTAACATCTCATATCTTACATCTAACATCTCACATCTCATATCTCATATCTCATGCCTACACATCTACCCTATCCACATCTAATGCCTAGACATCTACTGTATCCACATCTAATACCCACACATATAGCTTATACTAGGTTGTAACATCTCACATCTCATATCTCATGCCTACACATATCCCCTATCCACATCTAATGCCTACACATCTACCCTATCCACATCTAATAACCACACATCTACCCTACTAGGTTGTAGAGCGTGTATCCTGTTGGCCAGATAAATCGTTCTTGCAGACAAGACTGATCTCCCTAGTATCAAATGATATCTAGCAACAAGGAGCACAAACAAATCTACTTTTCTCTAAACATGTTTCAATTCATAAATGAAAACTAAGAGGTGTAATAGACCCTACCTCGGTCCCAACGCTTGTTTGTGGCAGCTTATTACCAACAGTTCAAGCAGTTACTTTTCATAAACCTACATACACAAACAAACACACATCAAAAAAACACCTGCATAGATACTATAAAAAAACATGTTCATTATGAAGATAAGGAGCTAATAAAACCATTAGAGACAGTTCATTGAGAAAAACAAACATGGATTGTATTAACTTATGAATAAAAGAACCTTACAACCTTTGCCTTGATGTTGCACAAGTTCTTTCCAGGGTCCAGCAGGAGTCTTCTCTACTTTGACAAGCCTCACTCACTTCCCAAATGAATGAAAGGTATGTGATCTCTCCTCTCACAAGCTCAAAAAGGAAGTCTAATTTCCAGCAGCATTTACCCTCAAGAATCTTCAGCTTTCAACCTCCTCTACAACCAGCCCAATGCATGAATTTATAGTGCAAATGGAGGAAGTTGCAGGTCCACCATTGAAGGGATAAGTTCCTCCTTCAATGGGATAAGCACCTCATATCATGGAGTTAGCTCCCTTAGTTATGGAATGGATGAACCAAGGTGGACCGGACTTGCCAGCACAATATTCCTTCTCGAAGTGTCCAGAAGTGACCCAAGATGAGTTTTTAAGAATGAACTCATGCCTTTTTTACTTTTACAGGGGTTCACACCCATCACTTAATAGACAGAGCGGTCAGGTTCATAGGAAACATGACCATTGGGTGCGGCACCGTAGGCAATGCTAGGAGAAAGTGCAAAACTAGGATTTAAGATATTTTTAAGGTTTTTCTCCCATTTTCAAGGCTTGACATGAAGAGTTGAGGGTTAAGACTTGCAAGGGAGGTATGTATGAGGGTTGATGGACTCACACAAACTGTAGAAAGTCATGGTGACAATTGTTTGTGTAACAGATTGCCCCTTAAAGTGCGAAGTCTGTAATAGATGAGGATGGTTTTTGATCATCTAAGAAGAGTGAAGGACTTTATCATTTCAAAGATCTTCCTATGGATACCCCGGTTGGAACCTATAAAAAAATTCAACACAAAATATATATATGTGAAAATATCATCGCTGAGGTAGGCATTCCCATACTCAGATCAAAATTGACTAAGAACCATCTAAAATTGTTCTGATACAGGAATGATTTTGTATTACATCACAAGTAGAAACATATGGACATAGTATGGGCACAACCATCTGTTTATGAATAGTCCACTATATAATGATAACAAAATTCCTTGCAGCCTGGATGGTGGAAACTAGATCTAGGGTCTTCATTTCTACTTCCCGAACTAGTACGATTATATCCATGTGAATAAATGTGTTGAAATCGAACATGGTAGAAACCACTTGATTACCAGTCAATGATGTAAACTGTTAACAAGTGTGAGAGGAACCACCAGTAATGTCAATGGCCCTCAAAGTACTCAGTACAATCCATGAAATGTGAATGAATGAGTCAATGTCGAACACGTCACAGAATCCTTTGATCGAAGGTCAATGATGCAACCTGTCGTCAAAGGCGAGAAACCTGCCATTAAGGCATGCAGATTCCAAGGTACTGACGATTTCTAGATCATCTTTCTAGATAATGAGTCGGAGTCGATAGAAAGCAATCCGTAATAGGCAAGCCCATAACACGAAATCATAGATCAAGTCTGAAGAAATATATTTGGCAAGAACTAACTCAGGGACGGTTAATGATGGATGACAGATATTTTGTAGGTGAATGGTTTATTTGCACAAACCTCTTGAACACATAACGACACTGCGGATGGCTTGGTGATGGCTTGATTAACTGTCAGGTAAAGGATTTCCCAACCCAGGTGAATAAAAGTGTCATGTTCAAGAGTGATAGAAAGTTTTTCAAACACAAAGTATAACAGATCTTTTACTATTAAATTTTAATGAGTCCAGTATAGGAGAAACTCAACGTTTTTCAATTTTAGGGAGTCAGAAGAAAAACTTAAGAAAACTTTATGGTTGTCCTTTTTCGTAAATTTGTGTCTCCCAAGCCCGAAAAAGTATGAAATAATACTTGAGGGAACCGCTTGATCATTACGATCAAGGAGTACTTTTCATAATTAGTGCCTTCAATCTGAAAAAGTAAAAAAGCGATCGAAAACACGTCGTTTTATTACCAATATCGAACTCAAAATGACAAAAGTCCGGTAATCTTTTCATGTTTATACGGTCAGAAAAGAGCTATAAGAGGACCGCCTTTTTAATTCCGTCTTAATGAGTCTAAAAAGAAAAACTCTGCAATCTTTTCATATTTTACGAGTCAGAAAAGAGCTTAAAGAGGAACCTTATGTGTTTTTTGTTGAAAATGACCAATTTCGCCTTAATACGCAATATTCTGCACAAAAACTGCAAACATTACTCATATCTGTTTTAAAAATAATAAAAATGTACCAAAAGTGACCTTTTCAAAGTAAAAAATAAATTAATTAATTCAAACAATCTTATAAAAAGGGCTTTTACAAGTTCATTTTCACCGTTTGGCTTTGGGGTAAAAAGTAAGAGCTTTTGGTAAGAAAACTTCCTATGGATATTGCGGAAAATCTGACCGCTGGAATTAAGAACCGTCTTCTCTAGGTAATCCACATTGTCCCTGACTTGCATTTCATCTGTTTAAAATTTTGTTTTAGGGTTTAAAAATTGATTTTTAGAGGAAAATTAGGGCAAAAAATCGCCCACGGCAGTTGCGCAGGTGTGCCATGTGGCCCCTGCGCACCCCAATTTTTCTGTGCACAGAGAAAGGTCAGGGTGCCACACCTGTCCTTAAGGAGAAGTGCGCAAGTACGCACTGTCTCTAAAAGGATGGGTGCGAACCCCGCGGAACGCGGATTTTAAACCCTAAATTCTTCATTTTTGCCCCATAGATTTTGAAATGAAATGTTCTAAACCACCTATTTTGCAATGTAGGTACACAAGATGCTTGTTTGGCTGGAAAGAGAGCACGAGGACGTGAATCAAGCCACATTACTCCATCCACCTTCATTACAGGCATTGAGAGCATGCGGGCTATTTAAGTTTTGGACCATACCTAGCATGAGGGCATAGGTAGACTTTCTATAATGGCTGGTGAACAGGTGGAGCACGCAGGACCAGTGCTTTATTATTGGTGGCAATCGGCTCGAAATTGAGTTAGAAGACATATAATTTTTTACTGGCTTGCCCAAGAGAGGCACGAAATTATCTCTGTTCCGATCTAGGCCAGGTGGTCAATCTGGAATTATCTCCGACTAGAGTTTTGTAATAACCAGACTCCGGACAAGTGGATAAATGTTAAAACCATCTCCCATCCTGAACTAAAAGTGATTTCCTTTACTGTTACCAGACTCTACGGGAGCGCAACATTGCATCTAGCTACCGGTTCCCAGATGTGCATGGCAATACACTGCTTCCGAGGCACCATCTTCAACTGGTGTGATTCTGTATTGGCCACTGTGAAGGGCCAATTGACTAGGGCAAAGAATGGATAGCTAAAAAAATTTGGATATGGTTATTTAGTTGTCAGCTTTGCCCTAGAGAGGGTACCTATGTTGGTTCCACAGCAACTTACTATTCAGGCTGGACTTCCCCGAGATCCTAGGGTTATGCGATGGGTTGCAGTCATGGCCCGCCATCCTGAGGAGGGTACCGAGGTTGTTCGATTCACACCCGAGTATTTTCGTTGGTTAGAGAACCAACTCTTTGTGATTCAGGATTTTCCATACGCTGGGATGGATTATCGTGGTAATCCCGACATGGCTCTTCCACCAGGAGAGTAATGGGATGATAGAGGTAAAATTGTTTTCAACATTTTCAATTATATATATAATATAATAATTTGTTTTTAAATCGTCACAAACTAAAGTAAAAAAGTTTTTAAATGCAGAAGTGGGTCAACGGTGACCAGCCGCTCTACAGCCTTATGATCGAAGATAGCCAGCTACCGCAGCACCGGCCCCACAGGACCAATCAGCAGAGACCTTGGCCGAATTGGAGGGTCATCTAGAGCGCTTGACCATAGATATTCCGGAGACCAGCATAGATGACATTCCTCTTAGACTTCAGTGCTATGTGATTGGGGTCCCAGGACCTTTTAGGAGGTTCCTTTGTAGGGTGGCCCGAGTAGTGGTGTCTTATCGTGATCATCACCAGTGATAGGATGATTTCCTTGTAGACTCATTTTTGGACTTTTTATACTATCATTTTTGCCGATCATAAGGTGTTTTTCAACCTATGATCAAAGACGATGTATATTTTGACACACTCCTCTCCTATGCTATATTACTATTATTGGTTATCTTGAAAAACATGTTATGGGATGTTTTTAAATTTACTATTTGATTTAATGCAAATGTCTATTTAACATTTGAGAAGCAACTGCATCTGCTAATGTATTTAAATTTCTTGGAATGTGCTGATATTCAATGTAATCAAATTCTCGTTCTAAGGGATGGACTCTAAAAAATAATCGTAATAACACTGGATTTCTAATGGCATAAACTCTATTAATTTGTAATACAACGAGTTCTGAATCTAAATTAACAATCAAACTCCGAATTCCAAATGAAATGGATTCAGATAATAACTCAATCATTGCATTATATTCTACAATGTTTTTCATTTTTTGACCGAGGCTTACCCCATGCATAGATACTAACTCGTCAGAGGATGAATATATAACCCAAGCTGCGGAAGATATGTTCTGTGTACTACGACAAGCGCCATCAGCAAAACCGATGTATGTTTGGAGAGGCATCGACATCTGCAATATCAAGAGTAAAATCAAGATAAGCAAGAATAATAATAAAAACACTCTCTGAAGTAAAGCACGCATTCCTAATCTAAGAGCAGACCAAACTTAGAAAGAAACTAGTCTAAAAATCTCCACACTAATATTTTAAGCATAATATCGCTTTAGATAAAGCCCATTCCTAGGTTTACCTAAAGAGACACCGTTAAAATCTTCTAATTCATAGGCCCCTTTTTCCAACTTTCGCTTGACAATATATGGACCATGCCACATGGGTACAAATTTGCCAGCCCCTAGCTTATTGTCTTCTTGATTGTAAAGTAAGACTAGGTCTCCTTTTGAAAAATTGCGAGGTGTACCATTTCGATCATACTGAGCTTTAATCCTTTTGGCATGAGTTTCGACAGCTAATGCAGCATTATGTCGATTCTCATCTAATTGAGCTAAGTATAATAAACGTTTTTCCTCTTCGGAAGTGGCTGGCAATAATTGTACGACAATTTGTAATGACGGGATTTCACATTCAATGGGTAATACTGCATCTAAACTGTAAACTAGTTGAAAGGGAGTAAAACCTGTTGATGTTTTAACTGAGGTTCGGTATGCCCAAAGCACTGAAAATAACATGTTATGCCAATTTGACCTATGAATCCCAATGATTCGTCAGATCATGGTGACTAGAACTTTGTTGATTGCTTCAACCAGAGCTTTTTCTTGTGTGTAATATGGAGTGGAACTATCGTGACGCAGGCCAAGCTGATCTGTAAGTTCAGTCATCATGATGTTTCGAAAATGACTCCCATGGTCAGTGATAATTGCTTGAGGAACACCAAACCTAGCAATTATATGATTGAAAATGAAAATCACAGTAGTTTTGCTGTCTACCAAAAATGTAGCCATCGCCTTAGTGCACTTGGTAAAATAGTCTACCGCAAGGATGATATACGCATGCCCCCCGGCCGAGTGAGGGTTACATGTAATAAAATCGATACCCCATTTTACGAATGGACTGACGGAAATTATAGGGTGGAGAGGAGCAGGTGGAGCACGCATCTTACGATAAAAAATTTGGCAATTGTGGCATTTCTGGACTGCAGTGATACAAACTTTGAATAAGGATGGCCATAAATAGCCAGTGTGTAAAATATTTTGGGCTGTGGCATACCCAGACATATGACCGCAACACGCTCTAGAGTGACAGTCATTAAGAACCTTTTTAGCCTCTTCATGAGTAAGACAACGGCGAAAAACAGAATCCACCCCACGACGATAAAGAGTATCTCCAATAATAGTGTAAGGTTGGGATTGGAATCGTGTTTTCCGGCGCTGAGATCGTGAGATGTCAGGCCGAAAAGATTGGGTCTGGAGAGAGACAATGATATCTCCATACCATGGATCAACAATGCTGATAAGGAACAAGGATTCATCTGCAATGGGTTCTTCCGCCACATGTTCGTTATCAGCACAAGGGAAGTAACACATCAATTCCGCAAAAACCAAAGACTTCTTTGACTTGGCCTTCTCAAATTCCAAGTCAAATTCCTACAGGACGACAATCCATTTGGAATACTTTCCCCCTAGCAATTGTTTAGTCAAAATTTATTGCATAGGGTTACAGCCAGAAATGACCGTGGTTTTGCATAACCAATGTAATGACGAAATCGCTGAACATCTTAGGCTGAAGCTAAGGCCAGTTTCTCCACATGTGAATATTTTAACTCAGTCAGAGTTAGAGTCCGACTAAGAAAATAAATCACATGTTCACTTTCGAATTCATCCTGTTGAACTAAAACCATCCCAATGGTGGAATGGGAAGCAGCGAGGTACAAGAAGTAATCCTGGTTGTAGTTGGGAGGATGCAATAACGGCGCATGGGCCAACTTGTTTAAGTGCATCGAAATATTTGTCAGCTATCTCGTCCCAAAAGAATGGAGTTTTCTGTTTCAACAACCGGGTGAAACCTTTTGTAATCTCGGCGTAGTTAGGAATGAAACAACGTAAAAAGTTTGCTTTCCCTTGCAAACTCTGGAGTAGGTGAAGAGTCGAAGGAGGTGGTAACTTGATGATGGCTTTGACCTTCGAAGGATCAACACGAATGCCGGCTTTGGATACAACAAATCCCAGTAAATGATCCGTTTCTATACAAAAAACACATTTGTGCGGATTCAGCCTAATCCGATAATGCCTACATCTCATAAAAATTGCTCGTAAATGAGTGAGATGGTCGGCTCTACATAAAGAATGGGAAGGTAAATCATTGAGATAAGGCTGCACAATGTGCTTGATGTCATAAAATGCATAAGACATAGCCTTTTGAAAAGTTTCTCTGGCGTTCTTTAATCCAAAAGGTAACTTGCAATAAGCAAATGTCCCCCATGGACAGATGAATGTCGTTTTTGGATGATCGGCAGGTAGAATGTTAATTTGATTGTAACCAGAAAAGCCATCCATAAAGGAGAAAATTTCACTGCCGGCACAATCATCGATAATTTGATCGATATAGGGTGTTGGATAGTTGTCCTTGGGACAAGCACGATTGATATCCCTATAGTCAATACATATTCTTATTGTCCCTTGTCTTTTAGTTACCGGAACAATATTCGATACCCAATTCGTCAAAGGAATTCGATAAAGGAAACCTGCTTTAAGTAATTTCTCAAATTTTGTTTTGATGGCAACAGCTTTTCGTGGGTGTATCTGACGCAAATGTTGCCGAACAAGTTTAGCATCCGGGTAGGTTTTGATCTCATGAACAACAATTGAAGGATCAATTCCTGGGATTTCCTCATAGGACTAGGCAAACACGTCACGGAATTCTTGAAATAGGGCTTTACATGTTTTGACTTCAGTGTCTGTACAAGAAGCACCTATGTGAATGTTTTCAACAATCCCATGTTTGATCGAAATGTCGATAGGAACCGGTCGAGAAATATTGGCTAAATTTTGTTCAGAATCCGGATGTTTCAATGGATTCTGCGGTTCTTTGACATATTCAGCAGTGAAAATAGATGAAAAACATTTTCAAAATGATCAATCTCAGGTAAAAATGAAGATCGATGATGAAGATCTTCCCATGGTAATGCATCAACAGACAACAGTTCCCGAATTTGTTCATCGGTGTGAACAGTTTCAAAAAAATTTGTTGAATCTAAGGTTGAGATTGAAAGTGATTCTCCATGGATTTCATTCACTAGATCAAGATTGGTTGAACTTGAGTTGGAAAACGACTATACGGCCTGATAAGCAACTTCAAAGGGACTCAAAGGCATGGCATCACCAAAAGAGTCCACCTCAGAATCGAATGGAACGATCCAAGGATCGTCAATAATAATGGATTCTGACGAAAATCATATGAATAGTCATGAAAGGAGACAGTACGTTGGGAGGAGGAAATGAAAAAGTTCCGAGTAAACCCGAATCTTTAACTAGTCCTACCCCAACATCCTTATAAGGGATAGCAGTTTTACCAACATGTTGAATACTCTCAGTAGAGGATGGGTCGGACGAAAAGTAAATTAACTAATCTAGTGTAACGATCTTTCCATTATGTGGAAACTTAATAAGCCAAAAGACCGATGAAACAATAGCAGTCATGGCGTAAGACTAGCTACGACCCAAAAGAAGGTTGTAATCCAGAGGGGCATCAACCACCTCCACATCTAGATTAACAGTTTTTCCTTCAACCCCTATAGGTAAGTCCTCCAAAATTCCATAAGGATGAAACCCTCGGCCATCAAAGGCCTTCAGAATCGTCGGGGATTGATTAAGTGTAGGAGAACCAAGGGTTTTCCAACACTGTATCGAAATAATACACGTTGAAACTCCCTCATCAATCACAGTCCTAAAGCAAGGTCTGTTTTTGACTAGCACTAGAATCTAGAAAGCCATTTGATGACGTAAACGAGGTGTACTATTTTCTAAATCGAAGACTATGAGGTTTGAGTCCTGAAGATCAACAACTCCTATAGCTGACAATAGCAGTTTACGCTGTGCTGGACAAGATTGTAGCACCTGCAAAGCTGACATTGCTGAAGGGGAAACAGCTAAATCTTCAACAATGTTACAGTTTTGAGCAGCTCTCGCATGTGGATTGAAAGCTAACTTTCGAAGTATACCCTTAGTGGGTGGTTTGATTACTAAGTTGGGATTTGGCTTCTCGATCTGTAGCAGATCGGAACCAGACGGAGCTGAGGTTGATGGATTGGAATTAGAAGATTTCGTTTCCTTACCACCAATAGGACTCTTACTTCCATAATCTTGCGATCGTGTCACAATACTTACATGTGACATCATCATTATGGGCTCTTCCGAGGCACTAGAGGAAGAACCTATCATCTTACTGTCTTGACTCAGAAAAGGATCCTTCAAAACAACAAGTGTTTGCGAACCTTTGACAATTTTTGCAACCTCGGCTCAATGTGGACAATCTCTTGTAAAATGCTCCTCATCACAGATGAGACAAAGATAGCGAGGTTTACGTTTCTCGTCAGTAGATTCAGGTTTATCGGATTTCTCCTTCGAGTTTTGCTTATTCTTCTTCTTGCCTTTCTTCTTATCATTAGATTTTGATTTGGTCATAGATGATTCTACGACATGGACATCGGCAGAAATTTCAGTTGAAGACTCT
>APFE031026145.1:0-14142 GCA_000404065.3 Pinus taeda
AATTGGTTTAGATCAATTTGTGGATTCATTTGGTATCACTACTATTCAATATATCTTTTGAGGAAAATACACAATCTAAACATTTACTATGTTAGTCAAATTATCATTCATGATGATTTTTCAAATTTGAAATGGTTGATGGCCTCCAACGTTTCTTTATGTGGGGTCCTTGGTAATACATGGAACAACTACATTCGAGACCTTACACATGTGGTCATACTTCTCAACAACAACGTGGACAATTTTTTTTGGACTTGTGATTTGGTTATGGGCGAATTACTAGTTAAGGAGGCATATTTGTAAATTTCTCCTCCATCACCTTTTATCTCCTACAAATTATTTATGAAAACTTGCAAGTGGAAAAACAATATGTTAACCTCGGATAATTTGTGTCCTAAAGGACATATTGGGCCTTAGTGTTATCTGTTTTGTATGGAGGTGATGGAAGATCCAATTTATCTATTTCAAAGATGCTCCTTTGCAAAATCCATATGGACAGGTTTTTCAAGATGTTTAATAAACAAAGAAATTTTAACCACATTTTTGTGGTAAATTGTATTTCTAGATGGAGTTTTGAATACAGACATTTTGAACCACTTCTTATTTACATTATTGTGGGTTACTTGGAAAAGTTGCAATTCCCTTATTTTAGATTACAAAAAGACTAATATCTTGTAGCGATGTGTTAGCATTGTGGGATACTATAGGGAAGCTAATTTTGGAGGGAATTCAACATCAATGACGCATATTTCTTCTCTTCAAACCATAATTTCCTTCCGTCAGGGATTTTTCAATGGTGCAACCAAGGATGGAATATGATATTGCAATGCTTACATTAGCATTACATCGAGCATTATGTACCATATCTACTGCACTAGTGGAAAAGGGACAAATGCCCACGCTGAAGTTCTTGCACACTAAGGACTAATATTTTGTGCATGCATTTGAATTGGAGCATCTAGAAGTCTTCCACGACTCACATATCGTTGTGGATTGGGTTACAAATAGATCTACTTTTTGCCTGCCTCTCGCTTTCAACTCGATGAGAAGAATTCACAAAGCCGACATTGAACATTTCAAAGTGTTTTATATTGCTCATACATACAGGGAATACAATATTATCTATATCTCATTCTACATCTTCATGGCTCAGACCATCAAATATTTTCTCTATGGGGCACTTATGACAAGTTGGGGTTTGCTTTTTGGTACATTAACTATAGGTATATTTTTAAAATGCATCTAGATTTGTACACAAGAACAGATGACTCTGCAAACTATATATAGGTATATGTTTTGGGATACTTTGATTGTCATTGATGTTTGTTTTATGTGTCATTGAGGTACATTACATCAATATGCTACAAATATAATGGAATTTGGTATTGAAAAAGAAATTAATATTTAATAGAAATTTGACATTGAAATGTAAATAAAAATTAACATAGGAATAAAAGTAAAAATAAAGAATGATATTACCAAAAAAATTAATAAAAATATCAAAATCTTTATTAAATATAAGTCAAAATTAAATAGAAATAGAATAAAATAAAAACATTATTAACAAACATGTACATTTACATATAACAATGTTACCTTCTGCATTTACATATAACAATATCTCCTTCTGATTTCTATTTCAATGTATTTATCTCATTCTACATGTTAATTTATATTTTTAATCCATTTAAATATATGTAAATGTATACGTTTGTTATGACTTTTTAGTTTTACTATATTTCTATTTCTATTTCTATTGAAATTATTAAAAAGAGAATAATGAACAATGTTAGCTTTTCGACATTGAACTTCTTTGACCGCTCTTTGTAACCGTACACAAGGACATAGGAGTTGCATATAGTCAGCAGGTTCGGGAATTAACGAAGTCGCGGAGAACTTGAGCACTCAACCTGAGAATTTCTGGAGATTCCATTCTCATCACTTTGATGATATCCAATGCAGTTTCTGCGATTTTGTAATGAACGCATTGAAGAACTTCGCACTTGATTTTACAAATTAGAACCCGAATCTTTCGTTTCCCCTGGTTTTGATTCGCGGTTTCCCCGGGTTGAGTAATGCGGTAAAACATATGAACCACCTCCCTCACTATATCTAAAGCTCCATCCCGAACAGTAAAACCTAATTCGCTATATTCCGTGGCTATATCTTTGATAAGCCTAACACCCTTCTCAAGGGCCTCAGCGTTATGCCATCCCTGTGTTTGGGCTTCGATAAGTTGTGCCCCTGTAAGGTCACCCTTTCCATTTGACCTATCAATCTCTCTAGAGATGCAGATAATTACGGCATTAAACAGCGCTTCCAAGTATTTCGTTTTGAAAGTTGATAACGTCAACTTTGCTGTTCTGAGAATAGCGATCCCATGGTTCAAATCTTCGTTGCTGATATCGTTTGCATTCCATTGGCAAAATTTATTGAAGGCAAATGCACATCCCTCGAGAAGGGTTCGTATGTTGTTTTCAACTTCATTACCTGGGTTAGTATTCTCGCCAATCTCATGAATAATTGTAGAAAATGATCGCCAAACAAGGGATTGGATTTTTATATATCCCTCATTATTCTTATGAACATGAATTACAATAACCATTAATGCTCTAATTCGACTGCCTCTTTCGATGGAGTTTTCTTGTACGTTACCAAGAATTATGTTGGGATTTTCTCCATGTGATCTCAGTGCATTTATTATGACGTCAAATGCCCTCACAATTTCCTTACCCACATCTAGAGCAGCCTCTTTGGCATCGTTTTCTGTTAAGATTTTAACAATCAGTTTCCTGAAATACCTGATCCCTTCCACAGATACTCCAGAAGTGCACTGCTTGTCAAAAAATGGTAGAGAATGCTAGTTTTTTTGCCAATTTTTTGCATTTTTCTCCAAAACTAAGCCAGCTTTGCAAAATATGGTAAAATGGAGTTTTAGAGGATGGAAAGACATTTCCAAAAATGTAGACCTTTCCTCAAATGAAGGCCTAAGGAAAAAGCCCAATGCCAAGGTGTTGTGCTTCTAGAAAGGCTAAATTTATGAATTTAGACTAAAATTTGCCAAAAATAAAAAATGCTTAGAATTAGCTCAAAATTGCAGGGAGGGTGTAAAAATAGGTTTATTATAGCTTCATCAAGGTTTCAAAAAGCATCCCCATGTTTTTGTCATCCTTTTGGTCTTTTTTGGCCTCCTTGGGCTTGTTTTCAAGTTGTTTTACCTTAACATTGGCAATCATGTTTTGAGCTCGATAGTGATGCATCATGTGTTTGAGAAGTTCATTGTCTCTATTTTCCTTCTCAAGGAGATTCTCCAAGTGTTCATTCACCCTATTAAGCCGATATTCTTTATCTTGATGAACCTCTAGTGCAATCCTTTCTTCTAGTTCAAGGTCCTTATTCAACAGAATGTGCTCTTGGTGTTATTTCAATGCCTTCTTTAGGCCCATTGTTCTTGAATTTTTCCTCTTTCATGTACCTCTTGATCCTTTAGGCTCACTTGATTCTATGATCTCCTTGCCTTTTCCAACCTGTTGCAATAACTTGGCTTGTTCTTTTTCCATGATTAGTTGTTTAGTGTTAGGCTGACTATTTTCTTACTCAAGGAAGAAAATGATGAAATGAGGGAGTTAGGGAAGGGAGATGATGATAGGGAAATTTTAGGAGATGTATATTGGTGGTAGAAAACATAAGAAGCTTAAATGGAGTGAGATGAGGGAAATAAATGATTAGGAGAAATTGAAAAACAGAGTTGCTAGGAAATCTACTCAAAATGCTATGTATGAGCTAGGGTTTAGGTGAGGGTGAGGCAATATGATGATTGATAAGTTATTTAGTGAATAAAAAGGAATTTTGAACATGTACAGAGGTGTGAGGTGGAATATTTACATGTTTCCAATTGCAACATGAAAATTTCACCTAAATCCTAGATGAAGAAAACTTGCATTTGCATTCATCTTGCCAAAGGAAAAAGGTAAGAAAAAGACATATAATTACTTGTGAGCAAGATTAGAATAGTAATAAATAGGTTTTCAAGCTTCAAAATCAAAATTTGGGTCAGTTTGGATGAGTTTTGGCTTGTTCTGGCAGAAGCGTAGCACAGTCACAGAAGCGCAATGCCATCTTCCAAACCACTTTTGGGGGACTTAAACGACTCAAAATGGAGAGTTTGATAGCTTGTTGGAAAGCTCTTGAAGTATGATATAAGATGGATGCTCAATCATGTAATGTGGACACTCCAGGAGGGAGAAAATTTTATTTGCCCAAGGTCACTCTAAAAACACAAGGTTTCTGTGACAAGATCGAAATGCCAATTTGCAGAGCACTTTTGGATGCCTTCCACTAATCCAAATAAGAAGATGAAGCTACCATTGGAAAGCTTAGGATGTCTTCCACATAATAGAGTCCTTAAGAACTGCCACCACCTATTCCAAAATCTTAAAAAACTATCTTGAAGCAAGCTATCCAGAAGTGCAGCAACTCTCCTGTAACAAATGTATTTTGGGAATTTATTCAAACCATAACACCTATGCATAAAATGAAGTAGGTGGTTTTTTCTTTGGACTATAATGGAAACAAAGCTCTTTCACTTTCTAAAATTCTTCTTCATTTTGTTGGAAACATATTTTGAGGAAAACATGTCCCTATGAGAAATGATGAGGCGAGGTAGTGTAGTGAAACAATGTCTTATTTGAAATAAAACATTACATTTACCTTTATTTTGCCTTCCCTAAGCTGCTAACTCCATTTACACACTTAATCACATGATGGACATATTTTTGGCAACATATGGTATCGTGACGACACATGGAGTGAAACCCTAGACCATGACCTAAGATGAAGAATTTAACCATTTCATGACCCAAGATACTTAAATGAAGATATGATACCTCAAATAAGTCAATGAACATGATGAGTGATGTATACCATGAGTAAGTGAAGGGAGCAGTAATGACCTAGACAAAACAACCAATGATCAAATTTTTCTTTCAAGATTCACTGAAATGACAAAAATTTAACTTGACACCCTAACAACACCTTGTAAGAGAATATTTGATCCAGGTGACAGGCTAACAAGACTGTCACTAACATTGGCTCCAGTTGGGGATGACAACTCCTTGGAGGTGTCAAGAAAACTGTAGACCAAGTAGCCTTATCCATTGGGCAATGGAGTCGAAATGAAAATACTAAACTCAAACTCAAAACTAACTGACTAACTTGAATATAAAAGATAGACTAACTAAACTTACTTATGGTAGTAGACCATCGGGATCTTAGGGCCTTCACCTCGGGCTTCAAATCCTGATGATAATCACCCACCTACTAAAGATGTATATATAGTCATGTGTAATGATCCCTCTAGTGTAACCAATCTAGAAAGTGGTTACTTGCTTGAATTTTTCTTGTACCTTCCTTGAGCAGGTAGAATAAACAAAAGCTAGGAATCTCCAAGTGTCCACTGAACATGTGCTCATGTTCCATAAATACAAGAAAATTAATCTTTCGAGATGGTTGTAATAAATTGGCAATAGGGTCTATAATAATCTGGAACATTAGCATATCTTGAAATCCAAAAGAAATACAAGCACACTCTTCGTTTTCTGAAACTCTAGGAAGACCATCATGTGCAAGTGGCTCTAAAACAACCTCTTATTTATTGATGTTCTCCTCTTCATAATCTACTTGTAATGTTTGATGATTATTCTCTACCATAATTACATTGTTTGAAACCTTCTCACACACCAATTTAAAATTATGATTTGCATGAACCTGCCCTTGAAATAGTGCTTCAGAAAATGGATAAGTTGGAGAGGCATATGAGTGGTGAGTGTCTAGATATCCTTGTTCATACATTTCATCTGAAACCTCATCTTGCTCATCACAAACCTGATCTTGAAATAAAACCTCAAAGAAATAAAAATCTGAAAGAACAAGTGAATGTCTATCTTCATACCTCTCATCGAAAAAGCAAGGTCTTGGATGCTCATGGAAAACTTTAAATGCAACAACCACTTCAAGTATATTTGATTCGTCATGTGCTTCAACAGGAAGAATGTCAATTTTACTGCCATATGAATAAAGGGAAACAACTTTATGTTCACTATTTCCTTGCAAAAGTAGATGATCATTTTGGTTCTCTTTGGGTGGCAAGTTGACCCAAGTGGATTGCCAAAGTACAAGTGGCATGGAGAAAAGGCTCAAATTTCAAAGTGGTCAAATTGTAATGAACTCAACACTAGTTTTTAGTACTCATCGCCCTGGTTCCAATGGTGTGAATCACACTCAAATCCAAGCTCATATGAGGAAACTAAAGCCAGTCAAATTTCTCAATTAACTTGTACAAGTGACAAACTTAGGGAGGTAGCAAATTGGCCAAATGTGACATTTGGAATCTGGCCAATAGAAGGACGAACTTGTGGTGTGATTCATTTTTCTAATATCCCTAATATCGGTAATAATGAACATGTTGTTATGGTAAAACAAAAAAAATACATATTAAAATGGGTGGTGGGCCACCAACCCCGCCATCCCCAATAACCATATGACAAAAGTATTAAAAATACATGGGGGGTGGGTTGCCACCCTCGCCACCCCCACTCCATAGTATAACGAATATATAATATATGGGGTTCGAGGTGCGGTTGACTAGCAACCCCGCCCCATGGCTCATGACGCCCATCAAACCTAACAAAACTAAAAACTGAGCTTGGTTGAGCTCAAACCTCCTCGATCCATGTGGCCATCCCCATTAGGTGGTCTTAGAACCACTAAAAGATGAAGATTCATAACTGTTACAAATTGCAGTTTATGTGAATGAGCCATCCAACAAATAAACCTTATATCGTATATGCCGTTAAAATTTATGCCAGAGTTGGGGTGCCGGTGGGATTCCAACGCCAACCACCCTGCCTCCATTTGTCTGCCCAAACCAATCCACTATGGGTGGAAGCTTTGTAAAGTATTCCACACAACCAATATAAAAAAGTGACTTTCAGTGCAGCAAATTGGAGGACTAACATGCTTTTCAACGTTTATTATTATTCTAATTGTAGGAGTGGAACCCTAAGCCTGGCAGGAGGTTGGAACCTTGCCCTAGGGAATCTTGGGGGCATCAGAATGATTCCAAGAGGTGCTAAAGGGATTTTTTTTAGAATTAGGCATTTGAACAGCCGTTTTTGCATGATTTACTGTCGGGAATTCAGTGGTTCCAACATTTTCTGCAACTCGACTCTCTAATTTTTGGAAATCTTCCAACTTGGAGATATAGGGTTTCATAGGTAAATTTTGTTTGTAGTTATTCTCTTTGATACTGCTTAATGAATGAAGGCCTCCCAACTATTTAGCAGTGCCTCGAGACATAGTCCAAGTTGGACAAACTTCATTATCAATCCTTTGTGTCCTCCTCTTATGCTTTCATGATCTTTTCTTCATGTTTTATGTGCTCTCAAGTGAGCTTGGTTAATGTGCTATTTTATATGTAAATATTTATCCATCCATAAGAAAAAGATCTTGTATCACAAGATGATTTTGGTAAAGGTGTCCTACAAAAAAATTTATGCATATTGGCTCCATCTCTTTGCTCTATTTAAGAATATCATTATCCTTATTTACTCCATAATATCGAGTTCTCATTAGGATGGTAACTTTGAGAAGCACAAATATCACTTGGCCACCCTCACACTCCTCTCTCAGAAAATATGACGAAGTCTAGGGTGTCCATGATCTCCAGAGGCTGAGCTGGCCATACTTGTCAAAATTTTCTATCAATCACTTAATTGATGATTGAATAAATAAAGGTTGGGGCACACACTCCTTCTACATATATTATATTTAAAGGAGCTTTATGAAGGTTCACCCATGGCTTATGGGTAGTTTACAATAGAAATTAGTAAGGGTACAAACATTGAAATTGGTTTAGATCAATTTGTGGATTCATTTGGTATCACTACTATTCAATATATCTTTTGAGGAAAATACACAATCTAAACATTTACTATGTTAGTCAAATTATCATTCATGATGATTTTTCAAATTTGAAATGGTTGATGGCCTCCAACGTTTCTTTATGTGGGGTCCTTGGTAATACATGGAACAACTACATTCGAGACCTTACACATGTGGTCATACTTCTCAACAACAACGTGGACAATTTTTTTTGGACTTGTGATTTGGTTATGGGCGAATTACTAGTTAAGGAGGCATATTTGTAAATTTCTCCTCCATCACCTTTTATCTCCTACAAATTATTTATGAAAACTTGCAAGTGGAAAAACAATATGTTAACCTCGGATAATTTGTGTCCTAAAGGACATATTGGGCCTTAGTGTTATCTGTTTTGTATGGAGGTGATGGAAGATCCAATTTATCTATTTCAAAGATGCTCCTTTGCAAAATCCATATGGACAGGTTTTTCAAGATGTTTAATAAACAAAGAAATTTTAACCACATTTTTGTGGTAAATTGTATTTCTAGATGGAGTTTTGAATACAGACATTTTGAACCACTTCTTATTTACATTATTGTGGGTTACTTGGAAAAGTTGCAATTCCCTTATTTTAGATTACAAAAAGACTAATATCTTGTAGCGATGTGTTAGCATTGTGGGATACTATAGGGAAGCTAATTTTGGAGGGAATTCAACATCAATGACGCATATTTCTTCTCTTCAAACCATAATTTCCTTCCGTCAGGGATTTTTCAATGGTGCAACCAAGGATGGAATATGATATTGCAATGCTTACATTAGCATTACATCGAGCATTATGTACCATATCTACTGCACTAGTGGAAAAGGGACAAATGCCCACGCTGAAGTTCTTGCACACTAAGGACTAATATTTTGTGCATGCATTTGAATTGGAGCATCTAGAAGTCTTCCACGACTCACATATCGTTGTGGATTGGGTTACAAATAGATCTACTTTTTGCCTGCCTCTCGCTTTCAACTCGATGAGAAGAATTCACAAAGCCGACATTGAACATTTCAAAGTGTTTTATATTGCTCATACATACAGGGAATACAATATTATCTATATCTCATTCTACATCTTCATGGCTCAGACCATCAAATATTTTCTCTATGGGGCACTTATGACAAGTTGGGGTTTGCTTTTTGGTACATTAACTATAGGTATATTTTTAAAATGCATCTAGATTTGTACACAAGAACAGATGACTCTGCAAACTATATATAGGTATATGTTTTGGGATACTTTGATTGTCATTGATGTTTGTTTTATGTGTCATTGAGGTACATTACATCAATATGCTACAAATATAATGGAATTTGGTATTGAAAAAGAAATTAATATTTAATAGAAATTTGACATTGAAATGTAAATAAAAATTAACATAGGAATAAAAGTAAAAATAAAGAATGATATTACCAAAAAAATTAATAAAAATATCAAAATCTTTATTAAATATAAGTCAAAATTAAATAGAAATAGAATAAAATAAAAACATTATTAACAAACATGTACATTTACATATAACAATGTTACCTTCTGCATTTACATATAACAATATCTCCTTCTGATTTCTATTTCAATGTATTGATCTCATTGTACATGTTAATTTATATTTTTAATCCATTTAAATATATGTAAATGTACATGTTTGTTTATAACTTTTTAATTTTACTCTATTTCTATTTCTATTGAAATTATAAAGGAAAAAAAATAATGAACAATGTTAGCTTTTACATCGAACTTCTTTGACCGCTCTTTGTACCCGTACAGAAGAACATATGAGTTGCATATAGTCAGCAGGTTCGGGAATTAACGAAGTCGCGGAGAACTTGAGCACTGAACCTGAGAATTTCCGGAGATTCCATTCTCATCACTTCGATGATATCCAATGCAGTTTCAGCGATCCTGTAATGAACGCATTGAATAATTTCGCACTTGCTTTTACAAATTAGAACCCGAATCTTTCGTTTCCCCTGGTTTTGATTCGCGGTTTCCCCGGGTAGAGTAGTACGGTAAAACATATGAACCACCCCTCTCACTATATCTAACGCTCCTTCCCGAACAGTAAAACCTAATTCGCTATATTCCGTGGCTATACCTTTGATAAGCCTAACACCCTTCTCAAGGGCCTCAGCGTTATGCCATCCCTGTGTTTGGGCTTCGATAAGTTGTCCCCCTGTAAGGTCACCCTTTTCATTTGACCTCTCAATTTCTCTAGAGATGCAGATAATTACGGCATTAAACAGTGCTTCCAAGTATTTCGTTTTGAAAGTTGATAGCGTCAACTTTGCTGTTCTGAGAATAGCGATCCCATACTTTCTCATTACTGAGCATGTGCATACTTTCTCATTACTTCATCCGTTTGGATTTGATGGCCCAAATCATTGAGTATTTTGGGAGCTCTGGAGGTGATATCAACCTCTTTCCCATTTGCAAACTACTACACCACTGGATATGCCTCCCTACATTAGTGGTTGGCTGATTGATAAGCCATAACATTCAAATGTTGAAGACAAAAACTTGCAAACATAGGCAAGGGAATATTTATTTCCAAAACATTCTTATGTTTCTAAGCAAATTCCTTTTATAAGATTGTACATAAGATGAGATCTGATTAGTTCATTAGTTGTTTTGGCAAAGTCAACACTAACTAAGAAATAATATAAATCTAAAATGCATAGTGCTCAAAAATGGCCTTCATTATCCTACAACTAACTATTAAGACTAACTATAAATGATTTTGAGATGTGGCACATTAGTTCTTCATGCATAGTGCTCAAGATTAACCAGGCCTTCATTATCCTAGAACTAACTATTAAGACTAGCTATAAATGATTTCGATATGTGGCACATTAGTTCTTCACCTTTTTAGAAAAGTAGATGGGCTTGAGTTTATGATGTCACTTCTCCTTAAAACACATTTATCTAGATAAAATTAGACTCAGTGACCTACACTTTTTTAGAAAAGTAGATGGGCTTGAGTTTATGATGTCACTTCTCCTTAAAGCACAATTTATCAAGATAAAATTAGACTTAGTCACCTATGTAAAATTGTACACATCGTTAATGTCTATGGCCAGGGAGTGTGAAGAGCATCAAATAATTGGGAATGGATGTGATCCAATTTATAAACAAAGGAGGATGCCCTGTGTTGCTTCTTGAATTGGTGATGGTCTTGCGTTGGGGAATGGATGTGATCCAATTTCTAAACAAAGGAGGACATTGGTGATGGTATTGGGTTGGTGATGGGAGGTGATGGGAGATGACATGTTGGTGATGGTGGATTATTATAAATACAATCTTATTCTTTTAATACAAAGTCTTTTAAAAGAAAATATATAATGAAAATAACTATATTTAAAACAAAATTTATTTTTCAATTTTGTAATTCCATGCACATACCAACCATCACTTTTGTCTCCTAAGCACTATTAAAAAAAAAGAATTTTAAAAATATAATAAATAACAACTCATTATTTGCCCAAAAAAAATTCTACAGTTATACAAAATATTAGAAATATTTACTTAAAAATATAATATCAAAAAAATTATTAAAATATTTAATTAGGATTACTATATTTCTACTCACAATTTTAACCTTTCTCAACTTAAATGCAAGTACTTTTCCTTTAACTAACACTCATTCTCTTGAACATGTAACTTCACTTTTATTGAATATAATAGTTATTTAAACATATATAACAATTAAAGTATAAAAAGTTATCTAAAACTATTTTTATTTCTACTTAGTAACATTTACAAAATAAAAGAAAAAAATATCTTCAAATAATTTTTTTTAGAGTTGCCACCTATTAATACCTAAAACAATTTTAAAAAATAAAAAATATATTTCCAAATCATTTTTATTTCCATTTCTATACTCAAAACCAACACATTCTCTGTTTACTCTTCTGTTCACGTCTTTGATGGGTTGTTCACCTCTTTTATTGCCAAATTTCAATTTCTCCACTTATAAACCCAAACGTATAGCGAAACAAAAGCACGTCTTTGATGGGTTGTTCACCTCTTTTATTGCCAAATTTCAATTTCTCCACTTATAAACCCAAACATATAGCGAAACAAAAGCAAGAGTGTGAACAACCAATTTCTAAACAAAGGAGGATGTCTTGTGTTGCTTCTTCCATTGGTGAATGCGATCCAATTTCTAAACAAAGGAGGATGCCCTGTGTTGCTTCTTGCATTAGTGATGGTATTGCCTGGTGATGGGAGGTGGGAGGTTATGGGAGATAACACATTGGTGATGGTGGATTATTATAAATACAATCTTATTTTTTTAATACAAGGTCTTTTAAAATAAAATATATAATGAAAATAACTATTTTTAAAACAAAATTTATTTTTCAATTTTGAAATTCCATGAACATATCAACCAACACTGATAAATATATTCTATCTTTCATCATCTTAATGAAGAATCTAAAAAGTTCTCTAATAATATATAGAAATAAATTCTCAAGTGAAGTAGGTTATTTAAAACATTTGAATTTTACAATGAACAATCAACCACTACACAACTAATAAAATATTAGTAAAAATATATTCAATCTAATAAAATATTAGTAAAAATATATTCGATCTTTCATCCTCTCACTAAACCTAAAAAGTTCTCTAATAGTATTTATTAATAAAGTCTCAAAATAACCTATAAAGTTCTCTAATAATATATAGAAATAAAGTCTCAAATAAAGTAGGTTATTTAAGACATTTCTCCACTATTGGCGAATTAAGCGAGGCGGGGAATTGTACCAAACCTAACCATTTCACATTCACCATTGTTCTCTCCACATGTGCTAATTTGGTAGATCAATAACATGGCAAGGAGTCCACCATGACATAATTTCTAGAGGATTGAAGTGTAATGCCATTGTACGGAGTGGCACATTAGTTCTTCATGCATAGTGCTCAAGATTAACCATGCCTTCATTATCCTACAACTAACTATTAAGACTAGCTATAAATGATTTCGATATGTGGCACATTAGTTCTTCACCTTTTTAGAAAAGTAGATGGGCTTGAGTTTATGATGTCACTTCTCCTTAAAACACAATTTATCTAGATAAAATTAGACTCAGTCACCTACACTTTTTTAGAAAAGTAGATGGGCTTGAGTTTATGATGTCACTTCTCCTTAAAGCACAATTTATCAAGATAAAATTAGACTTAGTCACCTATGTAAAATTGTACACATAGTTAATGTCTATGGCGAGGGAGTGTGAAGAGCATGAGTTGATGTCTATGGTGAGGGAGTGTGAAGAGCATCAAATACTTGGGAATGGATGCGATCCAATTTATAAAGAAAGGAGGATGCCCTATGTTGCTTCTTGCATTGGTGATGGTCTTGCGTTGGGGAATGGATGTGATCAAATTTCTAAACAAAGGAGGACATTGGTGATGGTATTGGGTTGGTGATTGGAGGTGATGGAAGATGACATGTTGGTGATGGTGGATTATTATAAATACAATCTTATTCTTTTAATACAAAGTCTTTTAAAAGAAAATATAATGAAATACATATTTAAAAAACAAAATTTATTTTTTCAATTTTTAATTCCATGCACATCCAACCATCACTTTTGTTCAATAAGCACTATTAAAAAATAAGAATTTTAAAAATCTAATAAACTACAACTCATTATTTTTCAAAAAAATTCCATATATACTTAAATCTTAGAAATTCTATTAAAAATATAATATCAAAAAAATTATTAAAATATTTAATTAGGATTACTATATTTCTACTCACAATTTTAACCTCTCTCAACTTAAATGCAAGTACTTTTCCTTTAACTAACACTCATTCTCTTGAACATGTAACTTCACTTTTATTGAACATAATAGTTATTTAAACATATATAACAATTAAAGTATAAAAAGTTATCTAAAACTATTTTTATTTCTAGTTAGTAACATTTACAAAATAAAAGAAAAAAATATCTTCAAATAATTTTTTTTAGAGTTGCCATCTATTAATACCTAAAACAATTTTAAAAAATAAAAAATATATTTCCGAATCATTTTTATTTCCATTTCTATACTCAAAACCAACACATTCTCTCTTTACTCTTCTGTTCACGTCTTTGATGGGTTGTTCACCTCTTTTATTGCCAAATTTCAATTTCTCCACTTATAAACCCAAACTTATAGTGAAACAAAA
>APFE031026146.1:0-14058 GCA_000404065.3 Pinus taeda
TCAACGTTTTAGTATAAAAGGAGATGACTTGAGAGTCATTTCACACACACTTCTATCTTGATTTCTCTCCACTTGTCTGGGTTTTAATGGAAGAGAAATCTAGGAGTGGAAGCCCTAGATGTTGGAGGAAAAGAGGCTGCCCTAGCCGCAGTCAAGAAGAAGAAATACGTTGCCCTAATCTAAAGAACGCAATCATGAAGAGAAGCCCTAACTCTATCAAGAAGCAACCCTAAACCTATATGTTGATCCCTACTAAAATGCAGACCTAAAGGTTGCCCCAATGCAGACCTAAAAGTTGCCCTAACGCAGATCTGAAGGCAGCCCTAATGCTATCAAAGAAGGAGCCCTAACCTAACCTAGAGGACACAGTCATAACCCAATCCTCCACACTGTCTCAAGGGTAATCAAGAGGAAGATATATGCTGCCCTAATAGGTCTTAGCTGCAGCAAAAGCCATGGGTCTTTTGGAGGACCGAGCTGCTGTTAGGAGGGTCGGTATGCTAGACTAGAAGGCCGCAATACAAGGTCTACTTCAGCAAAAGAAGAGGGAACGTTAAGGTCACCCTTCTGACTGTTGGAGAGCAAAGGAAAGGAGCTTGGATTCACTCCTTGAAGACTGTGTGAAGAGGCAGCAAGATTTGCGTGAAGGCTGCCCTCATAGAAGGTTGTTCTGGATGATGGGACAGCAATGGACAGCAGCAGCACAATGATGGGACAGCAATGTCATTATGGACAGCAGCATGTTGGGAAAGCACAATGATGGGACAGCAATGTCATTATGGACAGCAGCATGTTGGGACAGCACAATGATGGGACAGCAATGTCATTATGGACAGCCGCATGTTGGGACAGCACAATTGGGATAGCATGAATGTTAGGGACAGCAGCTACAGCAATATAACTAGGCAGCAGTGGCAAGCATGAAGCTGCAAGGGACAGCTGCATGATAAATAGGACAGCAATGACATTGTGCAGCAATGACACAATGGGTAGCAGCAACATCAAGATGCAGCAAGCAAATGGGACAGCTAGGCATGGTGCTTAGTACAGTATGGCACATAAGACAACTGTGGCAGCATGGTGCAACAATGGCACATGGGACAACAGTGCAGCATAAGGTGCAGCAGTATGATGTGTACAGCATAGTCATGAGGTCCAACTTAGTGATGATGGGTGCAGCATGGTGCAGCACGGTGAGGTGCAGCATGATGACAAGATGCAACACAATGATAGGTGAAGGAGTCACCTTGGAGAATCAGTTGAAGCAGGATGTCTTCAACTGAGTTCAGCGATCTCATGTATCATCTTCTTAGAGATGATCTATGCTCTTATTTAGATAAGTCAAAGTGTTGACTTTTGTTGTACATGTACTATCTCTCTCTCTCTCTGTTGAACTATTGAAGAACATATAAGAAGAATTGATCAAGGGTTTCCCCACGTCAGGTTTTGTCCCTGGCTAGCGCCACATCTTGTGTCCTCTTGTCTTGGCTTGTCTTTTGCGATCTATGTTTATGTTCTATCTGCAATTTACTTTAATGTTGATGTGATTGCTAATCTAGAAAAGGTATTGAGCTAACTGTGAACATTGAAATAAATTGCTCTCAGCATAGAACATACCTAAAATTGACACAAACCAAATTAGAAAAAACGCCATGAAACCAAAACAAACAATCAGACCACGAATTTGCATCCAAAATTGCACTATGTACACATTTTATTAATGGAAAGAGGTGTACAACAAGGTGTTGGAATGACTGCGCCTTGGCTTGCTCTAGGCAAGCTAGCAAAACCCCAAAATGATCAATGAATCACCCTCCTCCAATCTACTGCTAATTCGGCCTAAGTATTGTGTTGTAGATGCCCAGAAATGTGTTGTTGCCTGTAATGATCTACTACTAGAGCGCTCTCCAATGTTCAGAAAAATCTGGGAAATTAATCCTGGCCTATAATCAAGAAACCCAGTATAACCAACGAAGGGTTTGGCCAAAGCTTAACCCCAGAAATTCGACCCTCTTGGGCTTCACTGGCTCTTTTGCTAGGCAAATCAACCGACTTGAACATTTTGAGCTGAATGCTCCAAAAATGTCTACAAACCCTGTTAGAAGGCTCTCCAAGCCTTCCCTCCAAGTTTCCTCCCACAAACGCCCATCACTCCTCAACTTCCCGAAGTGCCTCTAGCTAAGACTGTGCAAATCCTGAGTTGTTGTGGCTTTCTCTGTGGCTATAACTCGACTCACTATTGTTGGTACGATTTGGGATCAAGTATAACTCCCTCCTTGTGCTAGCACTCAAAGTCCACCAAAGCAAGGGTTGGGATTTTCACTCGAAAACACTCGGTGTGTTGAACAGCACATGCAGACTTGGCTCACTGCTCAAGCGTTCTATGTCAAAAGACAAATTCTAAAAATGATAGAAGATGACCAAAATGAGAGGCCCTCCTTCCTTTTGTTGATTTCCCTCCAAGGTTTCCCATGTGGGCCCACATCAAATTCCCCTCACCAATTTCGCTCCAATGAGAGCATACTCTCCATGTGTGTCGAAATTACCTTGTGGTGGCCCTCATGCTCCACCAAAGCTGCAATCTTTACATCAAACTCTAATGTTGGGGTGCTTCTCATGCCAAAAGTTGAATGTGGGTCCCCTATGTCCACTTCTCCTAAGATAAATAACGTAATATGCCAAACTTGAGCAAAAATTGATATTTGCTTAGTGAAACATTAAGTTGGAATATCACATATGAAGAGACATTTGCTCCAACAGCAAGATATACAACAATTCGATCATTAGTCTCTCTGGCAGCATCAATGGGATGGAACATCCACCAAATGGATGTCAACATTGCGTTTCTTAATGGCACAATAGATGAAGAAGTCCATACAAAACAACCCTTGGCATTCGAAGTTAAAGATAGGAAGGCATATGTTTGCAGATTGGAGAAAGCATTATACGGCCTCAAGCAAGCACCAAGGGCATGGTATGCTAGAATGGATGCATACCTACAAAGAATAGGCTTCACAAAAAGTTATGCTGATCCGAACCTTCATATCAAGGTTGTAGATGGAGAACTTGTAATCATTCTTCTGTATGTAGATGATCTTCTCTTGACAGGTGTAAAAGGTCAAATTGAAGAATGTAAGAAGCAAATAGCAACAGAATTTGATATGAAGGATCTTGGGCTAATGCATTACTATTTGGGACTAGAAGTCTGACAAGGATCTAATGAAGTCTATTTGGGTCAAGGAAAATATGTGATCAAGATGCTAAAAAGGTTTGACATGATGGATTGCAAATCTATGACTACTCCAATGATCACAAACTTGAAGAAACTAAGGAGTTTTGAATCTAGCCCTGTGGATCCTTCCAAGTATAGAAAACTTATTGGCTCATTGATGTACTTGGTGAATACTCGACCAGACATATGTTTTGTAGCAAATGTTCTCAGTCAATTGCGAGTGGAGTTGAAGCATGATCATTAGGTAGTAGCAAAACATATTTTGAGATATCTGCGAGGAACCATCCACTATTGTCTAAAGTGTGATAGAAGGAATGATGTCCAACTGATTGGATATACAGATTCTGACTAGGGAGGTAGTAAGCAATATGGAAGAAGCACTACAGGAGGATGTTTTAGCTTAGGATCCCCCATGGTCTTATGGATGAGTAGAAAGCAAGACATTGTTGCCTTCAGTAGTGTTGACGCTGAATACGTTGCAGCCTGTGAAGTAAGCATAGAAGCAGTATGGTTGGGGAAGTTGTTATCCGACTTGTTTGAAGGACCATTGAACCCTACAGTGATACTTTGTGATAACACCAGTTATATACGTTTGTCTGGGGATCCAATGTTTCATGGAAAGACAAAGCATATAAACAACAAGTATGACTACATACGAGAGCTAGTGCAAAATGGTGTGCTACAGCTATAGTATATCTCCACTGATGAGCAGGTAGCTGACATACCGACAAAGTCACTTCCCAACAAGAAGCTTGTATACTTAAGAGACGAGCTTGGGTTGGTTGATGTATCGTCCCTAATTGAGAGGGAGAGATAGACACATTATTCTTGTCTTCAATTGGAAGACAGAATAGAGGATTGGGTAATCATTTGGCATCTAATACTCTTTGAGGATGATATAGGGCATCCTAAATAAGAGCAGTCGTGGAGGACCGATATTATTTGAGGGTTGGCACCCCCCGATACGAATAGTCCCATGGAAGATCATACTCGGCGAACACTCGGGTAGAGTATGTACTTTGAGAGACAATGATTATGGTGTCTATACATCATTGATCTCGCCAACATAGTGCTCGGATCTCGTGGAGAGATAGAGTTGTTAGTCAAGGCCTTGCTATGTGACAATTTTGGTTGATATGATGCTATTCAGATTGGTTACCAATCCAACTCTTTTTATGAGATCTCTTCAGATTGAGAATGACCATGTACCTATTATGAATACCTCCCTAGTTAAGAGGGAGTGTTGAAAAATGTGTAACTAGGCTCGGTCTTCATAAGTATGAAATGTATTCTCATAAATTATAAAATGAAAGGAAATATTATTATTGGAGCATGGGTTTCATGCTCAAGTTCTTTTATTTTATAGGTCAAGCACCCATTGAGTGCTTCTAGGGTTTGTCCTAGGTTTAAGAGTCATTGTCATATATTCAAGACCATATGGGCACATTGTATCTTGTAAAGAAAATTTGTTTTGTCTTTAAAGTGTCGAAAGACCTCCAAGATCAAGTCGGCCTACATGAAGAGCCACGTCTACCCTTGAAGAAGCCGACAGAGAGAGAGGAACTCGTCCTCCATTAGGCACACTTATCTGATTCTATGTGAAGAAGAAGAAAGCAAAGGAAGTTGAAGAAGAAGGACGAATAAGAAGAAAAGGAAGTCAAAGTGCTTGGGTGAAGTCTCTATCTCTCTCACATGCAAGTCAAAGCCAGCGTTTTTGCGGTGGAGCTATGTTTGGTTCGATCTTAGAGGAAAGAGAGAAAGGAAGTCAAGCGAAGGCCACTTAGGGTGTATCACTAGCCCTAAGTCTCAAGGAAAGGCAAGCGAAGGGAGGGGGAGGCTATACGAAGGAGATCGAAGTCTCTAAGAGGAGCAGCAGCAGTTATCGGAATTTCAGTTCTTGCAGTAGGAGGCCGAGTTGATCTTGATCTTCAACGGTATTTGTCTAAGTCATTAGGTCATGGTATTCGTCAATTGAAGGATCTATAAGAAGAGAAAAATATTTAAAGGCTTTCCCCTCAAGAGGAGGGGTTTTGGCCCTGGCTTGCAGCCTATATATTGTGTCACTGTTCTTATTGTTTTGGTAGTTGTTTGATGAATCTCACATTGTAATAATAAGGAACAAAGCTAACAAGGTAAAAGATAACACAAACAGTGATCAAGTTAAAAGAGAATTAACAAACTCACTACCCTATTGAATTCTCAACAATTTCCACTCAAGAAAGGAAGAACTTGGCTCATCCAAGGGTAGATAGATCAAGGCATTGCCATCATCAGAGATATCAAGGCAATCTCCCTCTCTCTAAAGCAAAGGATTTCATCTCAAAAGGAAATCCTTATCCTTGAAGAAGATCATCCAAGAAGCATCAAGTCATCATCAAGAAGTCACCAATCATCATCAACAAAGGGATCAAGTTGAAGAGTTCATCTTCACTTGGAAAGTAAGTATCTTTATTTCTATAAATTAAATTTAGTAAAATGACTTCATTTTGCAAGGAGATCAACAAGTTGGTTGGGTCATTGAACTTCCTTGTATGGGAAAGGAGGATAGATTTAGTCCCCAAGGAAAATGAAATTATTGATCATGTCAATGGCAAAGTCTCCAAACCATCAAAAGGGAAAGCACAATCTAAATATTTGAAAAAGTATTTGAGGGCTCAAAGGATCTTTATAGAATCCATCAAGGATTCACTTATCCCATATGTAGCAGAGTTGGACACATCAAAAGTGATATATGATAAGCTAGCAGAATTATTCTCTGAAAGCACGACAAGAAAAAGCATATCACTGAGATGTGATCTATGCAAATTGAAAGCATCAAAGGATGAAGGGATATCTACATGTATCACAAAAGCATCTCTAAGAAGGAATCAACTTCAAGATCTAGGAGAGATGATATCTGATAAAGAAATGATTACCATTGTTCTAAATGCTTTAACTGATGAACAAGTAAACCTTGTATCAAGGGCCTATGAAGAGGAGAAAGTTATCCTATTTGGTCAACTACTAAAGATGGTCATCATCAAACCTAGGCAAGCTTCCCCCATTATTATGATTAATGGCATTTGGGTATCTCGGAATCCCTGGGCCACATGTTGGGGTACAAGGGTAGCTAGTAAAAGGGAAGCCCACACTTGGGTATATAATGTATAGGAGGGAGCAATCATGGTACATGAGGTGCCCCGGCCTTGATTTTTCCACCCTTCTTTATAAGCCTTTTTCCTTTTATGATTTTTCTTTAATTAACTACTCAAGGCTCAAGGGGTAAGAGCATGATGTGCGATATATAGCAGTGGATATCCCTTTAAGGCAAGACGGGTTCATTGCCCACCAAGGGTTGGGATAATCATGCGTTCCTCAATGATAAAGGAGGCTCATCTAGGGCCTGTAGGAACCAGGGTGATGGCCATGATGATGGGGTAGAGCTCATCTATTGGCTTCTACCCACATGCTAAATGTGTTTGTCCCGACCATCTTTTACATTTTATGGTACATTTCCCTGTAGAATATAGCCAATTGTGCTTTTGCTTTTCATTTTAGCTGCATCAACCTCCAAGGCATCATTACAAGCCTGACCCAAGGTGCAAGCAAGGGGAAGGGAAAGTTAACCCTGTGTGGACCAAGTGGAGGAATGTGGACCCAGTTGGGAGAAATGATGAATGGGGTTATAATGAGTCGAAAGGGGGCAATACATGTGAATGAGGGAGCGGGACCATGCAACCAAACTCAAGGTTTCTAATGAAGTACCATCCCTAAATCCAAAGGGTCAGTAAAAGAGATCCCACGGGACTATAATCCAAGGTTAACATCCAAAAAGGGGTCTAGGGGACTTGAGCACAAAGCTAGCCCATTCTTTCCGCCAAATCCCCCCATTAATCCATGCCCAGAAGTGTCCATGATAAGCAAACTACAATACTCAATTACCAAATGACAAGGCGTACCTTTAGGTTTGGGAGGCCCACCTTCAAACATACGATCATGGTAGATGGGTGAGGGACCACATGGTTGGCCCAGGTGGCAAGAAGTGGCACAACGAGCTAGTTTGTGGTTGCAAGGGGTTGTTGGCTGTCGGCTAAGGACCATTTTGGAGAAAAAAAATCTCCTAGGGATATTGCCCACAAAATGGTAGGTAACATGGCCAAACTTCACAGTCGAGGTCTACATGAAGCCCAATAACATTTTTTATTTTCATTATCACAATTTTCCTTGGCCGACTTGGGAGGCCTTTTTGGCATGCAGGAATACCTCCCAATGCTACACAAAAAATAAACATTTAGCCTATGGCCATTTGGGCTACTTAATCCCTGGGATCTATTGGGGAAGCCTCCCTTGTGTGGATTGTATCCAAAAATAGAAACCAGGGGAGTAGTTGTTGTATTGATAGTGATAACTCTCATATTGTTGCTCTCAATCTAGATTGCCTAGTCAAGCTTTGCACTAAGGTGATAAATTTTGTAGTAAAAAGCCCCAAGGCTCCTTACCATGATAAAACTCAACAATAGAGCACCTGTATGATTAATGACAGATTCTGTAGAATTCAAATAATCCTAGTATAAACGCAAAACAAATTAAGATTCAATGAAATTTTAATGTTAGACTTCATACTATAATTTACAATGTTCCAAAATCCAAACAAAACTCTTATGAGATAGAACTACCTTTTCTTCTCCTTATTTTGTTTTGAATTTCAAAAATCACTAAATTATCTTGGAAAAAAGTAAAATTTGCAAATGCTAACAAAGTTAATCTTACATGTGTTAGTTGAAAGCACATTTTCCAACATAATACTTCCAAAATCAGATATTGGAAGCACATACACCAACAAAATCCATATTCTAAAGGAAAAAATATATGCCAATTTGCAAATCATACCTTTCGAGGTTGAGCAACCAGATCACCATCATTTGGTTCGACAACATCACTGTCTTCGCCATCATCCCACTCACCCACAAACCCATCCTGACAATCTTCACCATCCCATGTGGCTGATGCCTCCTGATTGTTGCCCCTTTCAATAGAAACGTCTACAAAAACATGTTAATCAATCTTAAGTACACTATTCATATCTCTGAAGTTTTGAAAAAACATAAATGTATGAATCAATAATCCAATACATGGATAGCCTCAGAAACCAATTTAAACAATTGAGTGTACCAGAAACTTTTCTTTCTTTCTTCCGGATACACTGCAAATAAAAGAAAGAAATCATTATAAAATGATTGTTTAGGAGGTAAAATATGAAAGAAAATGTGCAGCTCAGGAAGCCAATCTTGCTATTGGGGCATATGCCAGTTTTCTTGATCTCTCTAATATAAGCCAAAGAACAAGAGTATCAAGACAGATGTGGAGAGTACCAGCACTGAAGGCAGTACAAACAACCTCACAAGCTCCTCTGGTTGATAATGACAGTCTTCTGGAAGAATGGTTGTGTTTGGTGCATTACTATGGGGCAATAATAAGGACCGTTGATTTTTAGGCAAAGCAAAAGCAGCACTGTCAATTGCTGTTGAGTTTATAAAATCAAATTGAAATGGCTTTCGTTTTGCTTTTTTGATCTTCTTTTCTCTTGACAACATATCACTGGAAGCATCTGAACTTTGTTGTACATCTGCAAAGTATATACACTGCATAAGCTATCAGATGATGTTTAATGTAGAAAAAGAGGAAATATACACTGTGCATAACACTGGAATCAAGAACAGTTCCCCACCTTTCGACCTACGAAATTTCCAGTGCTCTGGACCAGCCCAAGCATTTGACTTGGATGGCAAACCCAACCCCAATACTAAAAAGTCAACTGTCTGCTCACTTGATATATCATCATCAACTGCATCCTCTGCTGCACCTTCACAGAGTATTTCCTGAACGATAGAATGTGAAATTGACTTAGGATGTAGAACTATCTGTAAAACTAAAATCCAAAGATTAGGTTCAAACTGCTGCAATATAAAAAAATGGCTAGACCTCATGGTCATGCATCTCTGGAGCACTTAAACCCCAAGAAGCTGAATCAGGGTTCACAGCGGCCAGATCATCATTAAAGCTTTCATGAGTAACATCATCGCCACAAAACTCTGGGCCTGCATCATCACCGCTTTCTTGATTATCAACACAGGAATCAAATTCAATGTCTGCATTTTGCTTGGCAGAATCAGCTTCAGCAGCAGCACGATAGGGATCATCCAATAACATAAGGATTCCCTTAAGTGTTGGTGAAATGTCTGTTGCAGTTTGCATTCCAGTCATAGTGTGTTCAATGGAATCTGGAAGACAGAAAATCATTTTTAGTTCAATTCTAATGTTGAAAAATAAACAAAGATAAAATTCAAGTATTATTCATCGGACAAAGACAGTTTACTGGTACCTTTTACAAAAGAAATATCAATCATGGATAAGTCTGTGTTTTGTATCGGTATTGACTTCATACTCTTTCCCGGCACATCCCAAGAGTCAAAAACAATCCGGCAATCATCATATACACTAAGGGTATTAAGGAGAAGGCCCTTAGCTCCTCCCTCGTCAAATTGTGCTGAAGTCTGATGATACAAAGGGTCTACTGTGAAGGCAACTGCAAGATTGAAAGTAAACCTGAGATAAGTATTAAAAAGAGTTACAAAGACCTTTCCAACTGTGCTGCCAAATTTAAAGAAAAAGCATTAAGTTATACTGAAAATACAAGGACAAGGTGATCCCAAGGTAGGAAAATCATGCTATACCATCAAACTTCTTTACATTAAGTGCATCAAATGAAGGTTCCAATGTAACAGAGGAAGCTGAGCTCTGCAAAATTCAGGGCAATATCAGGAAGGCTTTCCCATGACAAAAAAATGTAAATTCTATGCAGATACATTCCAAGGACCAACCTTCTTCTGGTGCTCTTTCCTGGCTTCCACCTCATCTTCCTCCACCCCTCTGCTGCCTCCCTCTTCACCACAACCTGTGAAGACATTATTCCACAAAAGCATGCAAAGGGAAACAGTGTCAAACTGATCACATAATTCAACCATAATTGATAGTTCAGTACATTCAACTTCAAAACTCTATATACTCAGATTACTCTGTCAGTGCCATACAAAATATCGATGCCATCAGAATATACAAAATGGCTCCAGTCACTAAAGGACAAAGAGACTAATACAGTTCTTGCTACATGGGGAAACTTAACAGAAGAAACAAAAAAACATGAGGATAATTTTTGCCTTGGAAATGACAACATTCTTAAATAAACAAAAATTTCACACTTTGCTGAGAATTCAAAAGTTTCGAATGGCAAAAATCTCATCGAGGATCAAATAACTCTCCTTTCATTCAACATTGTAATTTACCTCCACAGATTTGAACTGTTATATACTAATACACATTTGCAAACTGTCACTCCTGTTTATCTTTCATGAATACTTTGCATTCCCGAGCTATGTGTGTGTACATGAACAGGAGTTTTGGACACTTTTCATATATTTTCCCTTTGCATTCCCAAGCTCTTTGTGGATATAAGAGGAGGACAAATTATGAACAAATTTCATATATTTTCCCTTTCAATCCAGAGTTAGCAGAAAAGAGAAAAGCAATTCAAGTATGGAATAAAAGAAAGTGTCTTTTACCCAAAAACAGAAAATAGAAAAAAGAAAAAAATTTGGACACACACCAATTGAGTCTTTGTCACTGTTGCTCGTCCGATTAAGCCCTCCAAGGACTTTATATGCCTCCGAATGAACAGAATCAACCCTATATGAGTAAATCTTTACACCTGCTTCCAGTGTACAGCTGGCCTGTCAGATCAATTATTTAAAAAATCAGTTTGATTACAACTTCAGTTGGAACAGGTTCATATCAACTGGCAGCTTAGTTCACACAAAATCAACAAATATTCAAGCACAAAGGCTCACTTGTGTTTCAAATTAAAATATAATATCATGCAGATGAAGTTGAATTGAGAAATACTCCTCAGTATATACTTTAGTTAGATCTTAACATTCCCTCACTTTGGACTTAGTGCTCTGTAAACAAGTAGGAACATAAGTTTACAAGAATATCCAGCATCCTGATAGTGTAGCTAACTGAAACAGGCAATCAACCACCTGACAGACTACAGGAAATTATGCCAACAATCAAGATACCAAATCTGAAAGAACAAAATTGACCAATATTCCACAGCAAAAACACAGCACAATTTATCTGTCCTGGGTGAACACCAAAGGGAAAAATAATCACAACCAAAACGAAAATTGACCAATCAACAGTCAACCAGGAAAACTATCACATAAACACTGTCACTGACAAGTATTAGACCACAATTAACTGTAAGTTGTAACTAACAAAATTATCCTGTGTAAATAGGCAAGTGAACTCAAGTTACAGCATTTAGAAGCAGTAACAGGCAGACGTGAGTTACGTTCTCTAAGTCACATAGACTGTAAACTCAAAATTCTTTTTGTGAAAATCTGATTATCCCTTTAAGAAGCAAAATACCCTAGCTAAGGGGAACCAGAGCACTGTAACATATATTTCTCTAACACATATTAAAGTGCTAATACCTTTTCAGTATTAGCACTGTAATTTGGCAATATTACCTCTTCAGACTGTCGTAATGCCTCTCCAGTATTTCTCTATTTTTGCACATAAGTAATCTGTAAGGCTCTGATGGGAACCTGCTAGATGTGAGTGAGTGCATGTACACTCTTTAAAGTGTACGGATGCACTACAGGACTGTAGGTATAGCACAATTAACTAGTGTCTGATCATCTTTTTTTTTTTGCCATCTTTTGTTTAGCTGTAAGAGTGTGGGCCTCTGCCTTTCGTAAAAGGCACTAATCCTCAAAGTATGGTTAAAAAAAAATTGATGACACCATTCCGCTTAAGTCTATTGAAATTCAGAGTTCCCTCATCACAAACTGGAATGAGAATTTGGAGGAAAAAATTTCCACAATCATTGCTTTTGTGGGTGCCACAGTTGTCGGGGCTCTTTTGCAGTTTTTCGTCAATCTTCAGACATGTTACTTCTACCCTTTGTCAGCTTATACAAAGGGAAACTAGTCAAGTTATGTTGGCTAAATTCATTATTCTTCTACTGAAACGAGTGGACTTGCACCCAAAGTTTTAAATAGTGCTTCTTGCCATCTTCTAGTAGACTGAAGTGTTGTGAAAGCTGTCATATATTGCATGTCAATCATCATGGTATGGTCAGCTGGGGAGAATATCACAACAATCTATTAACACCATGTTGCACTCCACAATGTCAGTCAATGGTTCTATAGCAAAGGTGACTGCAAAATTTGTTGACAACTCAATGTTGACCGTTTACCTCTAGGATTTAGCCATATGATTATAGGGTTGCTGATGATTTCCTGTTGGCGACCCGAGGAAATCAACAAGCCCTCAGAGGAGAATTTTCATACTACAATTATCAATTATATGTTGTATATATCTTCCTTAATTTGAAGCTGTGAGGAAAGAGAGATTCTCTCTCAGATGCATAGCAAAAAGCCATATTTGTGAATTAGGAGTGCACGAATAAGAGGGTTTAATGGCCTCCTCAACACCAGCCTTTTCTTCTCTGACCAGCGTTTCGGGCTTCCCTGCCTTTAACGATGGACATCCTTCAATCAAGGGAAGAGCTCTTATCATGAGTACATTGTTCCCAAGGGTTATGGTCATCAGATTTGGATGTGTATTGAAAGTTCAGAGGAGGTCCATTCATTAGTGGCAAAGTTCCAAGAAGAGGGCCGGGGTTGAGATATATATAATTTCAATTGTTTTGGGCGTGTTTGTGGCAGGAGATTAGTGAAACTTTCCACCGCTTTACTTAAATTTTTAATGCAAACTGAAATGCACATCCCGACAGTGTTGCACATATTGTGATAATATCGGAATTATCGCGATATTATAGCCAAAACCAACCTTGCCAATATTATCACCACTATTTATCGTGATAAATTGCCAGATATGAAATTATCGTGATAATTTGATTAATTGCTATAATTTATGTATTTATCGCAAGTCGATCGAAATAATTGCCCTGCTGCACCGAAATTTGTTTTAAAGCGTCCAGGTCCTGTTTCTTTTGCTCATTTCAGTTTTGTTGATTTGGGGTAGCATCAGATGTGCTCTAGCCATGAAAATTGGTGGAGAGGCTAAAGCACATGAGATATCCAAGACCCAGAAATGGTTTGGGGAAATTCTACCAAGTGAAGGAGATATTAAAATAATTAATATTTTTAATGGGTTCCTAAGTCTAAGCTTAGGAAAATAAAAATATTAATGGGTATTAATATAAAACTGGGTTAGAAGGTTCTAAATGACATGGACCAAGCCAAATCTAATCTTAGTCGTTGATTAGAGATGTAATCTCGGCCGTTGAAGACTCAACAGAAAAAGTATAAGAGGAGGCTTGAGGGTCAGTCAGAGATACACCAAGTTGATCAGTGAGTTCGATTTTCTGGAGCGGGGTTTGCTGAGAAAATTCGAATGAGTGATCTGAGTTGCAACGAGAAGCAGTGAGTGCATAGCAGAGAGGCAGAGATAGTGCTGAAGGACCAGTGTAGAGGAAGAGGAGGCAACGCAAAGCCAGCAGGAGCCACGCAAAGGGTCAGAGTGACTACGTAGAGTCTAGCAGGGCCTGCGTGGGTGACGCAGAAGGCCAGAGAGCCAGCGTAGAGAAGCAGAAGGTTGACGCAGGGCGCTTTAGAGTGACGTAGAGGCCAGGAGAGCTGACGCAAAGCCTCAGAGAAGCGTTGGAGAGATTTTCGTGGAGCAGACTTGCCGAATATCTGCTTCCAAAAAGAGGTATTACTGCCAGATAGAGATCTTCGTTGGGTGAGCCAGTTTGGCAC
>APFE031026153.1:0-20273 GCA_000404065.3 Pinus taeda
TATTCCACTGATTTGTACCCCAAGATGGAACTGATCATATCTGCAAGGTCTACACCCAATTGGTTGAGGTAACCAGCAAAGATAGGAGGGTATTGCACAGTGTTAGAGTTTATAAATAATTGGTTTAACTTTGTGATCTGAGCATCAATCAGCATCTTGGCTCCTTGGTTTATCAGATCCAACAAAGACAAGGGAACCAATTTATTCTGAGTTTTAAACTGTAGCATCTATCTAATGGCCTCAGGGGTCATGTAGAATACAAATGAGCCTGAAGGGTCAAGCACAGCTCTTTGAGTAGGATCATAGCATACAACACACAGATGGATCAGGTCAGGGAATTGGTTGACTTGAGGGAGCCTAAAAATTGGGAGGAAGGAATCCCAAATGCCCAATATATCTGTCATATCTTCATGTTTGGCCTTCAGCTCATTTAGCAAGTGAAGGTGGAACTTGCTGTGTGTTAAAGAGTCCTCTGAGATTTGGTAATCTAAGTCTGCCAAATCCTGCCACTCCAATTCTCTCTGAGGGGCATTTAAGGGAGCAACATTGAGGGCCACAGGTGAAATAAGAGTCTCCATGGTTACTTAGACTCTGTTTTGTATATAGACTACTGTTACTTAGACTGGGCAACAGAAAAAGAGCACTGCCTGAGTGAAGAGGTGAATTGAGAAATGAAGGATACCAGGGTAAGTTTGCAGCAATTGAAATACTGTTTCAGTCACTTGAGAAGGCAAATCCTTGTCTTTAACAGACCTTCCTCAATAATTAAATGTAGGTTCCGGGTTTCTGTTCACGACTGTGCGAACAAAAATGCAGGTTTTCAATGAAGGTTGTGTTAAAATAGGCTCGGCGAATGAAGTTCGACCGTTAAATTTTCAAGTGGGAGCTGGGTGCAGAGAATTCACTGGTGAATTATACATTTTTGGTGCCTAAAATGAGTTCTCAGTTATTGTAGACAAAAACCAGGCTTTAGAGAAAACTTGCAGGGATAAATACCTGGTAAATCGATGGGCCGGGTCACAAATGCAGGTGGGTAGGCGCGCCGAAGGTCTCCAGGTCGATCTGAGCAGGTTGGTGTAATTGGTCGTAAAATGCATGCAGAGGGCGCAACAATAGTTTTTGCAAAAAGTGCAAAAAAACGCGAAAATTGACAACATATGGATTTTTTGGGACATTCGCGCCTTTTTTGGATGATGTCAGCATGACGTCATTAGGTGGGTCAGGGTCGGGTGACGTCAACATGACGTCATCAGGTGACGTGGCAGCCTGTGAGTGGTCCAGGGGGGTGGTGAGGTGGCAGACAGGTGGAGCAATGGCAGACGGAGGTTGCGGACACGGCGCTGACGCAGGCAGGCGGATTGGCAGAAAACCGGAAACCATGGCGGTATAGCATCGCACCGCTTTTGCTATGGAAAGGAATCTGTCAGAGGGGGCTTCGATGCGATTTGGGGGCGATGCGTGGACCAGGCCTGACGTCAACCTCTGACAGATATCGGACGATATCTTTCGGACGTCGGGGCCGGTCCGATATCCACGTCAACCGTCGGATAAAAAGGGCTTGATCGGACAGTCGACGGGCCAAATATCTACGCGGATGATACGGCGTCGGGCGGGTAATAAAATATTGTTTTCCTTGGGATTTGCGCCCAGCAGGGCCCTTAGAAATGTCGATGATTTTTCATGGTTTCCAATGTATTTCTTATTTAAATCGCGCATAGCCAAAAACTTTGGGATAAGGCGGAAAACTATGGTTTTTCAATGATTTTTTGCAAAATCGCGCATGGCAATAATAACTTAGGCTAAGTGGGTTTTTTTATGCAATTTGATATAAAAGCGCAAATGGGTCCCGAACTTAGGATAAGGTGGACAAAGTGGGTTTTTCCATATATTTTGCATTTTGAGCGGGTCTAAGGGTGAAAAAGGGTTTTTTCAAGGTTTCCTAGGCAAAATGAAGGGTTGGCTAGGTAGATGAGTTTCTGAAGGTGGAAAAGAGGTTAGGCTTGGTTCTCAAACTGACCAGATGTCAATTTGATTCTCTGGTAGTGAATCATATGGCTATAATGCCAAGGAAGGGACATTTATAGAATGCTTAGGGTTTATACACCATGGTGTTATAATAATAGGGAAAGGGTAACATAAGGAGTTGGATAATAGAAGTTAGAGGTTAATATGGAGGGAGAAGGTGAATGAGGAGTGATATTACTAATTTTTCTTGAAAACAACTTAGTTTAGGGAGTAGATCAAAATGAAAATAATTTTGCACAAGAAATGTGGCTCTTAGGAATTCAAGAACCAACATAAAACCTTGAATTTCTTTCATAAACACAACTGGTGAAGGGATGTTAGTAATGAGTGATGAATTAGGAAAGAAGGGAAGTTAGACATGCTCCATTATGTTGTTTTCCTTGTATTGATCAGCAAAATTCAACTTGGAAGGAACACCACTTCTGCAACCCCATCTACCTACCCAACTATTTGCCTAGCATTTTTTGTTTCTTCTTGGAGGGTGCACTTGGATTTGCAAACCCTTATGTGCCTTTTCTTTTTCATTGGCTTTTTCCTTTGATTTCCTATCTAGCACTACCCTTATTTCTTCCAAGGCCCCAGGTTAAGCAGTTGGGAACCTTAGCTTCTCTGCCTAACTACTGATCTGCCAAGATTAAACAGTTTGGACAGATTTCTTTCTCTATTCTTCAACAGAAAATTGAAACACAGCATGATCCAGATTAGACTATTGGACCATCCATCAAAATTTAATAGACATGAAGGCATGTACACACCTTGCCTTTCTTTAGGAAATATGGGATCTTTGTATCAGCAAAGCAGAGCATATTTGGCATTTGAGTTTGGCAATAATGAAATATGAAACCTATCGGTATAGGTATCCAACACCTGCAACCCACTGAATTAGGGCTCACAAATCTTCCTCCTAACAGTTCATTTGCTCCTCCGATGAACACTGTACATGAGGTCTTCTAGGGCTCCACTAAACTTCCCTCTTAATAATACCAGACTTGCACCTTTATCATTGTACTAGGGCTCCACAAAACAACCCTCTTAATTGTCACACTTCTGCTTCTTGTTGATAGCACTAGGGCATATCAAATTTGTGTTCCTGAGGCCTTTAGGACAATCTTATCCAACCCACTCCAGAGCAACTCTCCCTTCCAATGAATTTGCTCCACATTAACCCTATTTTCCTTCATTGTATTAGCCTTATACTATGCGTCTAAAAGTGCACTTTTGTACAACTACCTAAGGTTGGATGTGGTCCACTTCAGGAGAGACATATGCATAGTATCTTTGCACAATACACCCAAAATTTGTGTACCAAGTCATAGTCCATATGTCTCTTTCTTAGGGTCTCTTTCCTCTCTCCCATGGACAAAAAATTAGGGTGAAACTTATCATACTTCTGAGCAGACTCTGAAGGGAAGCATACCATAGTTCTCTGACTAACTAGCGCACAAAGATTGTTCTTCAAAACCTTGAACAACCCTTCCATCAACTAACAACAACTTATCTCCACACATGTTAACCTCTTTATAGCTCTTCCACAGACCTAAACATCTCAGCCTCTCTGTATCACTTTAGTTACTTCATACAGACTTGTGGCATCCTTGAAAACGACCAGGCATACCTCTATTCTCCTACACTGGTACCTGGGATAGGTCGACTCTTTCATGAAATAACACCTACATTCATACTTGTAGTCATGAACCCTTTCTCCTTTATACTTCTGTATGTCTTAATCAACCTGGGGAAGTCCTCCTATATCCTCTCTTTTTGTTTCATTTATTTTCCCATTCCTAGGTTACATCACCTCTAATGGGCCTCTCTAGGTCTTCTTCTCAGGTAGGGCCCGACCTAAGATGGCTTCTCCTTAGATGGGACCAATCACCATGCCTCTCCTTTTCCTATTAGGGACTTTGGTCTTGGTGGTCGCATCCTGTAGACTGCAGCTATGGGATCGCATCTCCAACCATTGCTCCAATGGTTGCTTCCACTTGTTTATTGCATTCCCCAATTCAACACTAGCATTGCCAACTTTTTATTCTTTCCTTCACTAGTTTTTGTCCAGAGTTGTCAATTCTCACCTCTTTCATTTGTTATCTCAACTAGTGTTGCGACCTCTTACTTCTTGGCTTGACTTGTCTTCCCATCTTGTGTGTTTGGTTCAATTTTTTGGTCATGGCTTTAGTAACTTTGATATCTCTTTCCTCCACTCGTTCATCCCTACTTTTGCCGCCTCTCCTTCCTTCTCATCTTCTCAACTTCACTTACTTCTCAACCTACATTAATATTTTCTATTGTTATTTCCTCCGTGTATGTGGCAAGCCATTTACTTTAATGTGGTAGGTTGTGTTACCACACAATCTAGCAGGTCGTAAGGACGGAAAGCCCAAGTGTCAAAGAGCTAGACTAAGAGATAACAGTGGGACAATGTCCCACTGTCACCACAACAAGTATCCCCTGCTCTTTACGGAACTTCACCGATAGGAGGATTCCCAGTAGATAAACAATCACCTTTAATTGATATTCTTGTTAAAATTTGGGTACCAGAGGACAAGTGGTTTCCTAAGGCTTTGATCTTTGGCCTAAGGAAAAGTGTCCAAATTTATTTGTACTTTTCTCCTAAAGTGGTAAAGCTACATTCTAATTTAAAAGTGACTTTATAAGTGGTAAAGTTACATTCTAATTTAAAAGTGACTTTTTAAGTGGTAAAATTACATTCTAATTTAAAGGTGACTTTATTAAAGTCAATGAAGAATTAGAAAGTGAAAAAGTGACTATGGAAATAAAAGGCTATGTGGGTCTTTATTTAAGTGGGTGAGTTAAAAAATAGAAAGTGAGAATTAAATGCACATTTATTCTCATCTCTAGATCTAAATGAATCTCAACCATTAGATCTTAGGGTAACCCAAAAGGTCATTTGGAGATTAAAAAGAGAAGAGAAGAGGAAAAGATCAATTCATTCTCTCATGAGCATTTTAGAGAAAGAGAAGAGAGAGCAAGGAGAAAATTTCTGAATAGTGAGGAAGTGAAGGAGAGCAACAAGAAGACATGTAAGCAAATCTAGGCAGCAACATTTATTGGCACGCATCCCAAGGAAAAATCGTACAACAGGAGAAAGGCACAGAAATCGAGAAAGAGGGACAGCAAGTTCTAGGCATGTTTTTCGAGGTTGGCCGTACATCATTTAATGTTGTTTTATTGTTGTAAAAATTTGTGTTTTTGATATTTGCTGATTGGCACGATTTTCGAGCTGGAGTTCAAACACGGTAATCGAGATAAGTTGTAATTTGTGGTTGCTGGAATTTTTACTGTGTATTTCAGTTTCTCCGTAAAAGCATTTTCAGAAATAAAGAAGAGCTCTCAAATTGGTTTTCCCCAAGAGTTGTAGGGGGTTTTTCTAGGGTCACATTGACCAAAAATCACTGTGTTATTTTCTGTGTGTGGTTGTCATAATTTTGCTGTGTTTTATTTCTGCAATTTCAACAATTGTTAAATCTTTAAATTTGTGTTTTCAGAAAATTGTTGTCATTTCCAGATTTTAGAATTTTTATCATGCTTGGATTTAAAACTAAATGCATGGAGTGATAAGGAAAACTGATAACCAGAGTGGGGGTTGAAATTTCTTCATGGTATCAGAGCTTGGTTCGCTGAAAAGTGCAGTTTGGGACAACAAAGTGAAAAATACAACAAGTTGATTTTTACACAAAAAACAGAAACCTTTACCACAAATTTGAAAATATTAGTTTGGTAGGACAGTGAGATGCCTTTGGCTGGTTAGATGGGCAGAACAACTACAGTGCATGGAAGGAGAGAATCTAGAGCATCTTTGAGGAAGCAAAAGTCTAGAGCATTATGGTAAATACCACACAGAACCCAGTAGTAGTACATGCTGACCCCGTACTGTTGGCAAAGTTTAACAAAAAGAATGCTAAGGCAAAAAGATTGATTCTGGAAGGAATCAAAGACCATGTTATTCCTCATGTGAGAGGAAAGACTTATGCACAAGAGATGTGGACAGCCTTGACCAGTCTTTACCAGAGCTCAAATGAAAACAGAAAAATGGTCCTAAAGGAGAAACTGAAGGCCATTAAAATGGCTAAGGCTGACAATGCTACAACATACCTCACAAAGATCACTTCAGTGAGAGATGAGTTGGCAGCCGTAAGCGAGATCATTGCACCCACTGAGTTGGTGAGAATTGCTTTGAATGGTCATCCCAAGACTTGGGAGAATTTTTTGGATGGCATTGTTGCACGGGAAAACCTTCCCGATTGGGAAAGGTTGTGGGATGATTCCATTCAGAATGAGATCAAAAATAACCATCTTGGGGCAGCCAAATAGGTGGAGGAGGATGACAATGTGGCATTGTTAGCAATAGGCAAGAAGGGCAAAGCAAAGAAGCAAGCTTCCAACAGTGGAGGCAAAGGCAAAGGTAAATGCAAGTAGTAGAACAAAGAGAAGGACTATTCCAAAGTCAAATGTTGGAATTGTCAAAATTTGGGATACTATGTTGTTGTGTGTCCGGAGAAGAAGAAAAGGAAAGGGAAAGAAAAAACCATGCCAACTTCTGCAGAGATAGAGATCTTCTTAGAGAGATTTGATCGGGAGTTTGAGTTCATAGCTTGTGAGGCCATTAGTGCAGGATCACCTGCCATACAGGTTCAGAGGGAGTGTGCATTCCCTGCTACTAGCAGAGCATCTTCTAGCATTTGGTATGTTGACAGTGGCGCTTCGCGCCACATGACAGGAGTCAGAGAGTACTTCTCAGAGCTTTCAGAGGGTGATACTGATATGGAGGTAGTACTTAGTGATGACAACATTGTTAGAGTAGTCAGTGTGGGGACATTGACATTTGATAGGGGACCCAAACCTCCCTTGAAAGTGTTAGATGTTCTATGTTTGCTTGGAATGAAGAAGAACCTGATATCCGTCTTAGCGCTTGAGGACAGAGGGTATGATGTGTTGTTCAAGAGAGGGTAGGTGCTTATATATCCTTGGGGAACTCTAACTTCTTCAGCTAGAGAGATTGGTGTGCGCCATGCCAAGGTGTACAAGTTCTCATTCCAGCCCTTGATGGCATTGAGTAGCAACACTCGAGACAAGACTGACAACAGATCTAGCAGTTTAGAGTTGCGTGAGATTTGGAATCGTAGGATGGGGCACATGTATCAAGGGGCCTTGAGTACATTGCGGGGGATCACCACTAGTGTGCCAGATTTCAGTTCTAATCACCTTGATGTATGCAGAGGATGTGCTATGGGGAAATTTTCCAGATCCCCTTTTCCCAGTAGTGACAGCAGAGCGACTGGGATCCTTGACTTGATGCATATCGATGTGAATGGTCGGATGTCTCATGTATCCTTGAGTGGCTATGAGTACTATATTTTATTCATTGATGACCACTTCAGGAAGACCTAGATTTATTTCTTGAAGACCAAGAGTGAGGTCTTCAAGCGGTTTTAAGAGTTCAAAGCTCTTGTGGAGACCTAGACAAGTAGGAAGATCAAGGTCCTCAGGTCGGACAATGGAGGGGAGTATACCCTTGGTGAGTTTGTTGATTTTTGTGCTGAGGTAGGCATTAGGAGGGAGTTCACAGTTCCTTACTACCCCTAGCAGAATGGGGTTGCAAAGAGCAAAAATAGATCCATTGCAGGGGTTGCCAAAGCCATGCTTCACGATCAGGGGTTACCTTTATTTTTGTGGGCAGAGGCCTGCAACACTGATGTGTACTTGCAAAACAGGAGTCCACATCGTGCCTTGGGGAATGTGACTCCGGAGGAGACATTTTCTGGGAAGAAGCCTAATGTTGGGCACTTTCGTATCTTTGGGTTCCTTACATATTCCTATGTCCCCAAGGAGAACAGGACCAAGCTAGAGCCCACTGTAGACAAGGGCATCTTTGTGGGTTATAGCGAGACCTTGAAAGCTTATTAAATTTATATTCCTGTGCAGAGGAAAATGGTTGTCAGGCAGGTTCAAAAGTTCGAGGAGGAGAGAGCTTTCAGAAGGTCATGAGAGTTAGAGTATCCAGAGCCACTAGACCCTCAGGAGCAGTTGAGTCAATCACAAGGATTCAGTGGTCAGGGATCAGGAGGTACATCGATTATAGTGTCAGGTCCATCAATGAGAAGTAGCTCTTAGATTCAGGTGCGTGGTTCCTCGAGTAGTACATAGAGCAGTTCGCAGAGCAGTTCACAAGGTAGTCCACTAATGGACAGTTCACATGGTACTTCAGCATCTACAACCATAGATTTAGACATGAGGTCAGTTGACAGGCCTTCAAGAGTTCAGGCTTCTGATGATGATGAGGATTCTTTCACTCCGGTGGGAGAAGTATGCTCGGGGAAGAGGAAGCCCAAGTGGCTTCAAGATACCTTGTGTGAGGCCGCATCAGTTGCTGCGTTAAAGAGACATGTTAGAGAGAGTAAACCACCTGAGCAGTTCTGTAGTTACATGGCATTGGTAACAAGCATTGTTGACTCCGAGCCTTCTAGTTAGGAGGAGGCCGCCAGTCAGCAGGTCTAGAGAGAGGCCATGATGGAGGAGTATTCTTCTATTATGAAGAACGATGTTTGGGAGGTAGTGCTGAGGTCTGAAGGTAAATCGGTTATTACTTCTAGATGGATCTACAAGATAAAGCATGCTGCAGAGGGTAGTGTTGACCGCTGCGTGTCAACTACCCATAGCAGTACCCCCCTTTTTTTTTCGCAAAAAGGGACAGTGCTTGATCGAGATGTTCGTGCCATTCAGCAGTCATCGTCATTCTCCTGATCTTATTAAAGTTGTAAACCTAGTCTGCATTTTGATGTAAATAATCTTAGCAGAGTTGAGTCATGTATGTAAATTGCCTAGGTGGACCTAATTTTCTAGTGATAACCTTCATTCCGGAAGGTTTTTCGTCTCACCGATCCATGATCAGCAGAGTTTTCCTTCAACCTGACCCCAAAGCCGGAATGAATTTTATCATTAGAGTTTTAGGAGAATCCTAGTGTGTTAATCTGCTAGATTATGTGTGGTCGCAGAACTGGGTGGTCTATGAGAGTCTGTCAAAGGAATTTTTCCCCTTGAAGATGTAAAATTTGTAAAAAATCATGATGAAAAGAGTCTTGAGGGTTGAAAATGTTAATCCCCTCGTGCGTCTTAGGTCCTAGGTCCTAGGGAAATTTTTCCAAAGGCTATGTTTGATGATCCATGATAAAAACAATAAAAAAATAATAATAAAAATTAAAAGATAAAAATAATAAATATAAAAAATAAATATATAAATATATAAAATATAAAAAATAATAAAATACTAAAAACAATAAAATTTTTAAAATAAATAAAATATAATATTTTGAATTTTTTAATTCGACGGATGAGATTAAGAGATGTCTTGATCCTCATCGACGGTCGAGATCGTTTTGTCATGGATCACTGAAACTAGCCGTTGGGATTTTTTCCTTTAAGTAGGGTGCTAGGGGCCATTTGAGATCATCATTGGATCTGAGTCTTGTGCTGAAGAAGCTCTCGTGTAATCTTTTTTCTGGTGCTAATAAAGAAGACTTTGGGGTCAAAAGCTTGCTGGTGTTACTCTCTTAATGTGTTGTGAGCAAATTTTATTTCTGCATATTTTAATTTTCAGCCGCTAATGATAGCTTATTGAAGAGTATTGTTGAGCATAGGTATCTTGTTCACATGCTAGGGTTTTAGTAGCATTAGGGTTTCTGATGTAATGGCAGGTATCTCCATTATGTTTGAGATCTAGTACTGCTTTTTCTCTCTTATTTGATGGCTGAAGTGAGCTGTGCAGGAAACCCTTGAGGATCAGTGGGCGTTAGGGGAAGTTCTAGGCTGAACCAGCCAATTCCCACAAGTATTTTTTGCAGGGCCTAGCTAGTTTTGACCCTGGGTTAATCATCTAGTTTGTGTTATTTCCCTGAGAGATTTCTGAAGCATTTTATTAGTAAATTTGAAGTTTTTTTTTTTTTTTTTTGGAAATTCTTGGAAAATAACTGACAAATCTGGATTTATAGAGCTGTATTTTTGAAGTCTTTTTGATCAGTTTGCAGGGTTTCACTTTTAGATATTTGCATATATTTGTCAGATGCTTGTTTTTTGCAGATTGCAGGGTTTCCTGGCAATTTCTGAAGGTTTATTCAAAGTATGATCTGCAATCTGAGGGTTTTATTTGGCAACAATTTTTATTTGTGTCCCCTATCTGGGGTTTCCTTTCCTTCCGCGGCTCTTGTCTTGGGCATCCACGCAAAACTGTGATCCATCCTTCTACCTTGCCCATGCACTGCAAAGTCTTCACACCTGCCATCAAACAACTATATTTACGTGTAAACAAGTAAGAAAACGGTGGGACAAAGCTCCAAAACACAAGTGTTGTATTCAGCATGTCCAGCAAGCCTCTGCATCCAGCGTTGAAAGTCAAGAGTCATAGACTGCACACAGCTTTTTCCCTTGATATATACAGTGGTTTTCCTCTAACAAATTCGAAAACCATTTCTATCTGCCGGCTGCTTCCTCCAAATTTCTCGCACACCCCAAAACCCAAAATCGTTTTTGTTTATAACCGCTGTTTGACACAGCCGCATTCAAGCCTTTAGTTCCTAAAGCCTCTACGCGGACCCTACAAGGCATCACACTGCGTGGACTAAGCTCAATATCCGTCATTCAACAAAACAACCGCAATCTGCATAGGTAAATTCCAGGTACGCCTGGAAAAGCAAAGTCGATTCAGTTCAATGCATTCAAATAGCATATCGAAGGGTTGACTGATCGATTCTCCGCACGCGTCTTAGCCAGTTTCTCTTGTCGTCTTAGAGCTGTATGCGTGGATGATCATTTGTTTTCATAAGAGCTGTACGCGTCGTTGTGTTTAACATAGGCGTATTTCCAATCGATTTTGTTTCATACGTATTACTTTAGGTTTAGTTTTATTTAGTTTTGTTTTTTGTTACGTTTTTTTTTTTTTTAATAATATATGTTACGTATAATGTTCAGATTTGATACTTATGTTTTTTTTTAAATAAAATCAAAAGGTTTATAAAAATTCGTAGGGTTAGTCATTGTAGTTTGTTTTGATTTAAAAAAAAAATAAAAATAAAAATAAATTCATAAAAGGCGATTAGGATTTCTGCTTTAGGGTTTTAGATTTTTTTTACTTTATTTAACTTAGTTTTAGTATAGATTTAAAAATAGATCTTTTTATAGTTTAAATTTTGTTTTAAAAAATAGAAAAAATTAAAAAATCATAAGCTTTTCCTTTTTTATGTAGAGAATAGATTTAAATTTTTCATTTAGTTTTTTTAAACTTTGTCGGAAAAGCATAAAAAGCATTGCGGAAATATTTTTGTTTTCTTAAGCCTGGAAAATTTATCATGGTCTATATTTTTTGCTGAGGCTACAATGTTGATGTGAGATTAATGTTCATCTTTATGAGATTTGGCATGCTTATCTGGTTAATGTGCAAATTTACATGGTCATATCTTTCGGAGTTTATTTCCTTTTAAATTGCCAGAGTATTGTTAAAAGCATTGTGAATTTACTGATATATTGCATTTTTCAAAGTTATTTGATGTTAAATGATTGCTGTGCACAGTCCACATTTCTGCAACATCTGTTAAGTGATCGTTTTGATACCAAACCCGTAAGGCACTGGTCCATCAAATTAAATAAATCTACCTAGTGCTTTTCTCTTTCGTGTCTCCCAAACCAACTGGTTCGCAGTTGGTCATCCTTTCCTTTCAGGGTCTACCCGCCTTAGCCGTGGGAGACAGGCTTAAACGGAGAGATCGGGGATCAGAGTGACAGCCCCCGGTCTGAGCCTTGTCGTGACAATCTGTGCGACAACATTTTTTGGCGCCGTTGCCGGGGACAGAGTTTTTTTGTCCTTGGTCCTTCCCTTCCGAGCTTTACCGTGTTTCACTTCTTGTCCGGGTGGCGACTCCACATCATATATTATCTTCAAGAGTGTATACTAGAAGGCATCCAAGTAGTCTGTGTAATCCTGCTCTTGATCCTGAAAAGGCCCTCAGAGTACGATTACACAAACTCTCTTCTCGTACACTTCTTGTTAATCTCGGACAAGAAGCCCTTTCTGATATCCGTCTACTTTTTACTCGTCCAGTTGAGCACGACATCATGGACATCTTCTCCCCATCTAACTTTGCTAATATCCCAGGTTATCCCAATGATACTCCAAAACATGGAATGGATAAATTTCCTATCTTTCAGGGAGACAACACAATCAGTGCCAATTCGCATCTGAAAGCTTTTAGCTCATGGTTGGGGAAATATGCAAGGTCTACTGATTTTAATCATGAAGATGTTAAAATGACCCTTTTTGTTCTAACTTTGGAGGGTGACGCTCTAGATTGGTTTACTGAAAAACCTCAAAATTCATTTGACTCCTTGCAATCAATTGTTAACGCCTTTAAAGAAAAGTATGGGGATAAATGAGAGGGAAGACACTTTGTAAAAGCCATCAGCATAATTAAAAAGAGAGAAAACGAAACTGCTGAAGAATTTAATAAAAGGTTTAACGACATCATTAAAGAATTACCTCAAGATTATAAACCTACTGACAAGTCTCTTCGAGACTTTTACATCGATGCCTTTAGTCCTGAGCCATCTTATGAGCTAAGGCGTGCCAGACTTAATGATTATAGGGATTGCCAAGCCTTAGCTATCGAACTTGAAAAGGACAAGGTAGCATCTGGAAAATCTGAGATCCCAGGTTTCGACAGAGCTGCTACCAAAGTAAAAGAAGCTAAAGGAAAAGCAGTTCAAGAACCTGAAAGTGAACTTGTTCTAAAATTGCTTCAGAAGATTGAAACCATGGAACTTAATCATACTAAGGAAATAGCCACTTTACAGAATAGGTTGGTCCAGATGGAAAGAACGCAAACACAAAATTTCCAGCCTCGAAATAATAATAGAAATAACAATTGGCAAAGGAAGGGTCAATCTAGTGAGCAGAGACCTCCTAATCCGCTAGCTAATTTGGTTGATAATGCTCCCCCTTACTGTCGGGTTTGTGATGCTCTTCATGAAGAGGCGACTTGTCCCATCGTTAAAAGAATTTTAGATAATGGAATGTTTGGGACAGGTGATCAGATAAATCTAGTTGGTAGCAAGTTCCCTTTATCCATGAATGATTGGATGGAGGTCAAGGAAAAGAGTCGTGAAGTTATGAATCCTTCATCAGCTTTTAGTATAAATAACCTTGAAAATGAAGATGACATTTTGGCCAAGTTATATGGTGAAAAACCCTCTCTCGAGCAAATCCTGGAAATTGCTAGAGATAAGGGTTTGACCTATCAGAGAAGGGATAAAGATCAAAGCGGGAATCAAATTCCCCCTCGAACTTTTTACCCTCGTGAAAACTCTGGATTAGATGTTGACTTGGGAAGTTGGTTTAAAAATGCCAAAATCTTGGTTCCTGTCTCCGAGATTGCCAAAATCCCTTCCTAAAGAGACAAATTGCTAAAAGCTATCCAAGGTCCTTAAGCAAATACTTCACAGCAAAAGACTCGGGAAATTGATTATCAGGACGCTCCCATATACTTGCAAAGTTTAGATGCTGATAACAAAGATCACTAGCCTTTCTTTATTACCTTGCTAATTAATGGATATAAATTGAATAATTGCATGTTGGATTCTGGTGCATCGGCTTGTGTAATGACTAAAAGGGTCATGGAACAACTTAACTTAAGAGTTTCCAGACCTTACTATAACATATGTACCATGGATTCTAAGAAAATTAAAGTGCATGGTTTGATCAAAGATTTGCAAGTTCATTTATCAGTTTACCCGGACATCATGATTGTCATGGATATTGTTGTCGTGGATGTGCCCGATGCCTGGGGTATGCTGTTATCCAGAAAGTGGGCCTCTGACCTAGGAGGAAGCATTCAAATGAATTGGTCATATGCTATGATTCCTTCTCCTAGTGGTGATGGTTTTGTTAGATTAAATAGAGAGCCCGAAAGAAATTTCATGTCGAGGATCCTAAAAAGCCTCACAACGAGATAATTGAGGAACAATCTGATATCGGGAACTATGCCATCATGTCTAATTTCATAATTCATCCCGATGATAAGATTAAGGATCTCAAGGATGAAGTTTGGTATATGTACTTCGATGGTGCAACATTGAGGCATGGAAAAGGTGTTGGAATAGTGCTTAAATATCCCCTTGATCACATTTTCAAGTTTGCTTATCGATTAGAATTTGAAGCAACCAACAATGTCGCCGAATATGAGGCTTATTGTTGGGCCTTGAACTGGCAAAATCTTTGAAGATTAGAATGCTTAGCATTAAGGGGGAACTTGATTTAGTTATCATGCAGCTTAAAAACAAATTTACATGCAAAAGTCAAAGACTAAAGAACTATCGAAATGTTGTGTGGGATACTATGGAGCACTTTGATGCCCTTGACCTCGAGGCAATTCCGAGAGAAGAAAATAGTTTGGCAGATGAACTTGCTGTAGCTGCTACTACTTTCCAGTTATCTGATGAGCTAATTAAAGATAAGATCAAAATGGAAGTAATATTTAGACCATCTGTTCCAGATAACTCAGAGCATTGGCAGATTTTCAATGATGAAAAGCAAGTTATTCGCTTTCTTAATAGTTTGGATGAGTTTGAAGGTTTTCGGATAGATTCTGAGGAGGATGGATCTTTAAATCATGAGCATATCATAAATCCTACTCTGAGGAATGTAGTTGCCTTAGAGCAACATTTTGACTGGCATGATGCCACGAAGCTGAGAGAAGAAAATAAGATGGATCCTGGCGAATATCTCGAAATAAACATTGGTACCTCTGAAAACCCAAAAATTGTTAAAATTGGTAAAGGTACTAGTGTGGAGGAAAGGAAAAGGTTAACTGATTTACTTCGCGAATATCGAGATGTTTTAGCCTTTTCTTATGATGAATTAAAGGGTTATAGGGAAGATGTCATGGAGCATACTATCCCTTTAAAAGACGAAAATGCTAAACCCTTTCGCCAGAATCTTAGGCAAATTAATCCTAAATTAGCCCCGTTAGTTCAAAAAGAACTTGCGAAAATGCTTGCAGTAGGAATTATTGCTCAAACTAGGCATTCGACATGGTGTTCAAATTTGGTGATCGTTAGGAAGAAGAATGGTACGATAAGGCTTTGTGTCGATTTCCGAAACCTTAATCTAGCATGCAAGAAGGACAATTACCCTTTGCCAAACATGGAAAATTGGTTGCAAAGGGTAACCGGTTCTAGAATGATGTCGCTGCTAGATGGATTTTACGGATACAATCAGGTATGGGTTAAAAAGGAAGATCGACATAAAACCACATTCACCACACCATGGGGTACCTTTGAATACATCAGAATGCCGTTTGGATTAACAAACGCTGGGGCGACATTCCAAAGGGCAATGGATTATGCCTTCAAGGGATTAATCGGGAAAATTATTGAGATTTATCAAGATGATCTTACTGTTTTCTCTAAAGATGGTATCAGTCATGTAAATCATCTTAGACAGGTTTTCGATAGATGTAGAGAGTACGAGATTTCTCTGAATCTAGCTAAATCTGTTTTTGGGGTAACTGAAGGGAAATTACTGGGCCATATTATTTCTAAGGATGGAATCAAGATCGATCCTGAAAGAATTGAAGCAATTCAAAAGATTCCCCTTCCTCATAATCTCAAAACCCTTCAATCTTTCCTTGGAAAGATAAATTTCATTAGAAGATTTATCCCAAATTTCGCAGAAATAGCTAAGCCTATTCAAAGCCTTCTAAAGAAAGATGCAAAATTTGTGGCAAGAAGACGGCAAAAGGGCTTTTCAAGAAATCAAATGTGCTATCACAAGGGCTCCTGTCTTAGTTAGTCCCGATTACTCCAAGGATTTCATGATTTTTTCTTTCGCTTCCGAAGATACCATTGCTGGTGTCCTGCTTCAAAAGAATAAAGAGGGTCACGAGCAGCCCATTGCTTTCATGAGTAGAGCACTTCAAAATTCTAAATTGAAGTACAATACCATGGAAAAGCAAGCTTATGCCTTGGTCAAGTCTCTAAAGCACTTCAAGACTTATGTGGGATATTCTAAAATCATTGCTTTCGTCCCACATTCTGTTGTCAAAGATATATTAACTCAAACCGATTGTTTAGGGACTCGTGCTAGGTGGGTTACTAAGATACAAGAATATGATTTAGAGATCAGACCCACTAAGCTAGTTAAAGGCCAAGGTTTGGCTCAGATGTTGACTAAAAGTAATGAAAAGACTCTTGGTTTGTTTTGTGTTAGCGATTTATCTTCGCCTGAGTTGCAAAGATTAGCAGAGCATGAGTGGTATAAGGACATAGTTTATTACTTGACGAATCTTGCATGCCCTAACAATTTAGTTGCTCATAAGAGAAGGGCTCTTAGATTGAAAGCTACTAAGTATTGCCTTATGAAAGATGGCCTTGGATGGCGGAATCCTGAGGGCATAGTGCTTAGATGTGTTGATGACGTTGAGTCCAAGAAGTTAATTTCTGAGTTTCATTCAGGATTTTGTGGTGGTCATTATGCTGCTAGAACTACCGCCCACAAAATCCTGAGAGCTAGTTATTATTGGTCGTCAATCTTTTCTGATGTTCATAGGTTTGTTAGAAATTGTCAAGCCTATCAACTATTCACTGGGAAACAGAAGCTTGCTGCCCTGCCCCTACAACCTGTCATTGTAGAGGCACCTTTTCAGCATTAGGGTCTGGACTTCATAGGGAAGTTCCATGAAAATTCTAGCAATGGCTACTCATGGATTTTGACTGCTACAAATTATTTCACTAAGTGGGTTGAGGCCATTCCTGCTAAGAATGCCACTGAAAAGGTTATCATGGATTTCATTGAAAATAACATCATTACTAGATTTGGTGTCCCTGCCAAGATCACTACTGACAATGCCAAAGATTTCAGTTCCTCAGAGTTTTCATCTTTCTGCTTCAAGTATGGTATTGTCTTATCTCATTAGTCAAATTACTATCCTCAGGGTAATGTTCTGGCTGAATCAAGTAACAAGAATCTCATAACCATTATCAAGAAGATAGTAGGAGATAATAAGAGATCATGGGATAGCAAAATCAAGTATGCTTTATGGGCAGATAGAATCACTAAGAAGAAGGCTACTGGTAAATCTCCCTTTGAATTAGTTTACGGCTTGGATGTAAACTTACCTATGCACCTTAAGTTGCCAGCTTATCAGCTCCTTCAAAATTTTTCTACTGACAAAGATGTTATTCAAAATAGGATAGATCAGATTGTGGAGTTAGACGAAGCTCGTAGGACAACTTTCGATGCTATATGTAAAAATCAGTCTAACATTAAGAAAAGCTTTGATAAATATTCTCGATCTAGATCTTTGCAGGTGGGAGATATGGTATTGCTTTGGGACCGCAAAAATGAGAAACCAGGAAAGCATAAGAAGTTTGACAGTTTGTGGCTTGGACCTTACATCATTCGAGACATAGCTGGACCAAACTCATTCCACTTGAGCAGATTGGATGGCGAACCACTTGATCTACCTGCGAATGGCCAAATGCTCACGCTGTTCTTCAAAGATGATATCTGATGCCATGGGGCATCCTTTGTATTGTATTTCTGACCCTACTCCTTGTCATTTTCAGCATTTTGTTTCTGTTTTAGGATTAGATTTACTTTTCATGTTATTAGATAGTTGATTAATGAAGAGCTTCTATCTTTCATGTGCTTAAATGTTATATGATGATTTTTGAATGGACGCTACTTATATTTTGTTTGGTATTGCATGGGTGCAGATTCTGGATTCTCACATTCCTACAGTGTAGCAACGTGTCCCCAAGTAGAGCCAGATGTTGACCGCTGCGTGTCAACTACCCATAGCAGTACCCCCCTTTCTTTTTCGCAAAAAGGGACAACGCTTGATCGAGATGTTCTTGCCATTCAATAGTCATCGTCATTCTCCTGATCTTATTAAAGTTGTAAACCCAGTCTGCATTTTGATGTAAATAATCTTAACAGAGCTGAGTCATGTATGTAAGTTGCCTAGGTGGACCTAATTTTCTAGTGATAACCTTCATTCCGAAAGGTTTTTTGTCTCACCGATCCATGATCGGCAGAGTTTTCCTTCAACCTGACCCCAAAGTCGGAATGAATTTTATCATTAGAGTTTTAGGAGAATCCTAGTGTGTTAACCTGCTAGATTATGTGTGGTCGCAGAACTGGGTGGTCTATGAAGGTCTGTCAAAGGGCTTTTTCCCCTTGAAGATGTAAAATTTGTAAAAAATCATGATGAAAAGAGTCTTGAGGGTTGAAAATGTTAATCCCCTCGTGCATCTTAGGTCCTAGGTCCTAGGGAAATTTTTCCAAAGGCTATGTTTGATGATCCATGATAAAAACAATAAAAAAAAATTAATAATAAAAGATAAAAATAATAAAAATATATAAATAAATAAAAAATATAAAATATAAAAAAAATAAAAAATACTAAAAAACAATAAAAAATTAAAAAAAATATTAAATAATAATATTTTGAATTTTTTAATTCGACGGATGAGATTAAGAGATGTCTTGATCCTCATCGACGGTCGAGATCGTTTTGTCATGGATCACTGAAACTAGCCGTTGGGATTTTTTCCTTTAAGTAGGGTGCTAGGGGCCATTTGAGATCATCATTGGATCTAAGTCTTGTGCTGAAGAAGCTCTCGTGTAATCTTTTTTCTGGTGCTAATAAATAAGACTTTGGGGTCAAAAGCTTGCTGGTGTTACTCTCTTAATGTGCTGTGAGCAAATTTTATTTCTGCATATTTTAATTTTCAGCCGCTAATGATAGCTTATTGAAGAGTATTGTTGAGCATAGGTATCATGTTCACATGCTAGGGTTTTAGTAGCATTAAGGTTTCTGATGTAATGGCAGGTATCTCCATTATGTTTGAGATTTAGTAGTGCTTTTTCTCTCTTATTTGACGGCTGAAATGAGCTGTGCAGGAAACCCTTGAGGATCAGTGGGCATTAGGGGAAGTTCTAGGCTGAACCAGCCAATTCCCACAAGTATTTTTTTGCAGGGCCTAGCTAGTTTTGACCCTGGGTTAATCATCTAGTTTGTGTTATTTCCCTGAGAGATTTCTGAAGCATTTTATTAGTAAATCTGAAGTTTTTTTTTTTTTTTTGAAAATTCTTGGAAGATAACTAACAAATTTGGCTTTATAGAGCTGTATTTTTGAAGTCTTTTTGATCAGTTTGCAGGGTTTTACTTTTAGATATTTGCATATATTTGTCAGATGCTTGTTTTTTGCAGATTGCAGGGTTTCCTGGCAATTTCTGAAGGTTTATTCAAAGTATGATCTGCAATCTGAGGGTTTTATTTGGCAACAATTTTTATTTGTGTCCCCTGCCTGGGGTTTCCTTTCCTTCCGCGGCTCTTGTCTTGGGCATCCACGCAAAACTGTGATCCATCCTTCTACCTTGCCCATGCACTGCAAAGTCTTCACACCTGCCATCAAACAACTATATCTGCATGTAAACAAGTAAGAAAACGGTGGGACAAAGCTCCAAAACACAAGTGTTGTATTCAGCGTGTCTAGCAAGCCTCTGCATCCAGCGTTGAAAGTCAAGAGTCATAGACTGCACGCAGCTTTTTCCCTTGATATATACAGTGGTTTTCCTCTAACAAATTCGAAAACCATTTCTGTATGCCTGCTGCTTCCTCCAAATTTCTCGCACACCCCAAAACCCAAAATCATTTTTGTTTATAACCGCTGTTTGACACAGCCACATTCAAGCCTTTAGTTCCTAAAGCCTCTACGCGGACCCTGCAAGCAATGTTTTAAGAAACGGCCGGGTCATGATCAACCCGGCCGGGTCGATCCGGGTTAAGGCCTGGGAGTCTGACCCGGCCTATGAAACGGCTCGGGTGGCCGAGTCATCCATGACCCGGCCGAGTCAGGCAATGACTCGGCCGGGTCATGGATGACTCGGTCAACCCGGCCGGGTCCCGCTTTAAAACGGCCGAGTCACCTAAACCCCGAACCGGACGGACAGCATTTTGAAAAAAACGGATTTCAAGCAATTTATAGTTGGGTTTTAGGGTTTTGGTGGACTCCAAGTGGTTTATGAATTTTCTAAAACATTTTTGGGGTCCATATCCCCCTCCCAAAAGCTATTTAAGTAACCCAAGAGCTCTCATTCTCTCACAAGAGTCTTGTGCATTTGAGTGAGAGTCTTCTTTGAGAGTTAGTGAGCATTTCTTGAGAGTTCTTGAGCTTGTTTT
>APFE031026157.1:0-15461 GCA_000404065.3 Pinus taeda
ATATAATAAGTTATATAGTTTTTAATTGCTACTTTGGGTATAGAATATGTTTTTAGGGTTTAAATTTTTTCCAGAACTAATAAATTAGTACAACCACATCAAAAATATTAATGTCTTAAGGTTTCATAGATATAGCAAAAAAACATATTGCAACAAGCTATAGAGAATATTGTAGAATGCATCTTGTTGGAAGTCTGTCATGCTAATAATTGAGTATTTGACATTGCAGGCTGGGCTCTGAATATAAGGTGCAGACAGTATCAAGATTGTTAGCTTGAGCTGTCTGGATCCACCTTGTTGAATAATGCACACACTACATGGATAATGGATTTCCGCACTTTATGCCTTACCGTGTTTTCTTTGCAACATCTAGTGCAAATGCTAGTTTATGTCAATTCAATTTACTTCAGTGCAGTGCATGTTAATGTAAAAATTGGCGCTTGCATAATTGCTTACCGTCTCAGGAGGGGTAGAAGGTGATCGCCTTGACTCCGGCTGTGGATCCACATGACCCAAATTAAGTTATATATAGAATAACATAAAACCTTATTGAATAACATAAAACCTTCTATTCGTGGATACGGAAACAGCGACAGAATTACTAACCCCTGCCATGCATTTTACTCGAAGCTGCCTGCTGGTTGTTGACCTCTCCGCTGGCCTCCGTTGCAGGAGCGATGCTCCATTCATCGCCATTACTGATGCATTTACAGCGGCCATGATCGCAATATAATAATGAACACTATGTATGAGAACGAATCTAATTTATATGGACTTTGAGAACAAGAAGATAATGAACATATGAAATAACTAAAGAAGAATAGCCACTATTGATCTGTTATGAGACTCCAGGGCTGGTTATTGTGTTATATATAAGGGTGTGGAGGCCATATGGAAAAATCTACCGTCATTCATTGAACGGTAAACGCTTACCCAAGTCGAGGTTTCTCTTCCTTTCTCTTCCTCGGACTATGTTTCCACGTGGTTGGATAAAAATTGAGACGTAGATCCTCGAACAACCGGCGCACCGCCCTTGTATTTTTGATTTTTAGATTTTTAGATAATGAAATAGTAGAGGGCATCACCATCACCATAGATTATTCAACCTGCAGTAAATCTCAACTTCGTGCTGGAATTTAGGAGTTCGTGTAAATCATGTTTTGAATCATTTCTATCCTCGTCTATCCTTTCTTTTATAAAGGGTTATTGTAACAGGTGGGAGTAGGTTTTGAATGTCCATAGGGAGTGGGCATTTTAATTAGTTAATAAAGGTTTAAAAGACATAAGGATTTTCCATAATTAGATAATTATAGCGGAAAAAGTATTTTGATAATTTTAAGGTTTAAAGAATTTTACTTATGGTTTATAAATGTACATAAATGTAGTTTATTATCCAACTTTTCCCACATTTAATATTTTTTTTAAATTTTACAAAGTTTATGTAATAATAAGTTTATACATGAGCATTATAAATTTGATTTCTTTTTCACTTATTTTGTTGTGTATTATGGAGAAGGGTACGATGGAGGAATTGGCCTAATGGGTGATGTATGTAGGTTTGTTTGGCTTGTAATTAAGATGAAAATTGAAGTATTTACCTTCTTCTAGATGCAAGCTCCTCATTCAATAGCAAAGGACGCAAGTGTGCAATTATTTGGCTAGAGTTGGACTATGTCTATTTTATCCATCTTTGTAGTAATTTTCTAAATAAAGATATTTGATAATTTTAAATAATATTTCCCTCTCTAAAATGCAATAAAATATTCCTAACGGTTAGATGTTGATTTATTCCAACATTTTTTTATTATTATCTGAAATCTAGATCTATCATAATATTTTGTTATAAGTAGTATGGTTTTCTCCTCATTCTTCACCATGACTATTCCCATCGTCCTATTATCGCCTTGTGAGATTTGAGCTCCCATCTTTAGTTTAGGCCATCATTGTTTCTTCTTACCCATTACATACATTTTGAGAGAAAATGAGTTGAATCAATAGCTGAAGCATAGGGTACAAAGGACCGATCCCAAAGAGGGGGATCTCTAGATCCAAGTCTATACATTCTCTTCACATGTATAAACATTCTATTTTTCAATAATAGAATCAAAGTTCTGCTATTTCGACTGGATTCTCAATATATCATTTTATGGTACATGTTCTTTCATATTTGGATATTATTTGTTGTAGGGTTTTGATATTTTATTTTCCAGATCTAAAGAGAAATGACAACCATTCAGTTTTGTTGTCAGGTTTATATGTCACGATTAACATAAGCGAAGGATTTTGGTGCAACTTCCAAGAAACTTCATACTAACAAATGGAAACTCGAGTAGCTTAAAAATTTAGAACCCTAGTGACTGTTGTTTCGACATTTTTTTAGCAATTTTCAGGATTCTTTCTTTCTCTCAATTTTCACTTCTTTTTTTGGATTTTTACTCTTTGATTGAAGAATATTTGTTCTGTTGGGTTTCCTTGTCTTTTTTGCAGGTCGCATGTACCATTTGTGCAAGAGACGACACTATTTGCAATAAATTTATGAAGAACTCCTTTGGGGATGGAGCACAATTTATTTGACAAAATATTGCACCCCATATGGATGTTTTGAGCCTTTTTATGCTCGAGGACACGTTAAACATGTCAAAACTTGTGCCCCCTATTTCTACAAATTTTTTCATAATTTTGGCAAGAGTTATGCACGTGTGTGAGGTAGCGTTCCTTCTTGTTCCCTTTCACCCCTAGGCCTAGAGTCTCTTAGTATGTTTTCTCATTTTGAGGAAGGGAAAATCCCATTAGGGTTTAGAGTACACCTCTACCATTTTGGAGACAATTTGTTCAGTTGAGGAATCTAGTGCGCAGAACATTTAGCCATTGTTTTCCAATGTTGTTGCCATCATTTTGTAGTCATTTTTAGCTAATTTTTAGAATGATTTGTTTCCTTTTGAGACATGTGTTGAATTTATTCTTTAGCACCGCCATGAGCATCCTTCTTTTCGCAATTTGATTTATGTTATTTTCCAATACTTCCCCTTATGTTTTTTATTGGACTTTTTTGCATCATTTTAGCATATCTAGCCTTAGATCCTAGCCCATTATGCATTAGATCTTTTGGTATCTTTGTTTCTTTAGGTTGCTTGTGTTTTCCTCATTTGTTCTTGTTGTTCCATAGATTTTTGCATGGGGAATTGTGTACTTCCGTTTTTTGTTGTTTTATTATTATTTATAGTTTATGCACTTTATTTCTCAGTAGCATTGCCATCATAAAACATAATTTAATAAATGCATCCACATACACATTATTCACACACTCACACCCTAATAAAACTAGGGCTTGGTTACAACCACCAAGGAAAGACTTGAACAGTCCACATTAATTATAACTTAACTCACATAGATTAAGGGGACTTGGGCAATAGGGAAAAACAATCTTGTCATTAGGTTTAGGATTAGTGTGATAGGGTTCCAAAACCGCCATCGATCACATACATCGAGAAATAGTAATTTGTTGTTTTAGGTAGCTTAAAAACCTTCATAATCCCGTGGTCAAAACTAGAGCGTGTTAGAAACCGGATTTAGAGGGGGTCAGGTTTAAGTCTAAGTGTGTGCAGCTCTCCACAAGGCTACCTGACTAGTTGGTCTAGGCCTCTGCAGTATTGACTCACTACCAAGAAGCAAAAGACTGTGTTGGAAATGTATTGACTACTGACGGGGGGTGAATCAGTAGTGATGGCTTTTATATTAATTTTAAAACTTTTACCACAATATCAAATAACCATGCCCATTCACAACATTAGATTAAGTGAATATGAAAGAAAAGATAAACTCAAACATATTAACCATGAGAAACATCAACACAAGCATGCACACATAAGAGAACAAGTATTTTTGTTGGAAACCATTTCAGGAGAAAAATTCCCTACTATTGTTGTGCTGCTCAATTAGTTTATTAATATGCTGAAAAAATTGTACATGGATTAGCTTACACCCACAAGCCAGAAGACTCGGTTTCCTTCAAAGTGTGATGGCATCTATGAGACCGGAAACTTGTTTCCTCTCATGGATATATAGAAATATATCCCTTGGAAGCTCCCACGACCAGCGATCCTCTCCCAATTACCATTGGACTATCCAAATCTTACTGGATGGAGAGATATCTTCCTTTTACTAAATATTCCAAATCAATGTATACTTTGAATCCTCCATGCCTTAACTTCCTCCATGCGTACCACATTTCATAAGAATTTCATAATGGGTTTTCAATCTGCTCAACATGACAAACCCATGAACACCATCATTCTACACATAAAATATGAATCAAATTTTTTTCCGTTAAGAGGGTTATTTCTTCTCTTCTAGTCACAACAATCTCTGCTCTATAACACACCACAAGCTATCAATTTCATGCCACAATCAAAAACTAAAATATGAATCTTCTTCTCAACTCTATCTCTGATTGCTGCAAACAATACACTGATAAAACACTGCCAAACAATGTGAGTCATCATTGAAATCTATACTCACTCTCACGACCCTCATAATGGAATACTCTAACATTCTCAACAAAACCAACCAATTAGAACCATCCTCTATTTATCACTTTTTTGAGTTGATTAACTTAGTAAATTGTACAGGTTATGGATCACTCAACCATTATTTTCACACTCTTTAGATTTGGTTAAGATAGGTTTTTTGACTAAATCAATCGCTGACTCCACTATCCATTTGATATTTTCAACCTTGATCAATTTCTAGAGGCCCCACGAACTTTTCCAACCATATGCTAAAACATTTTGATCAAGAATAGCCCACAATGCCAAAATTAACTAAACAACACAAGGAATGTGGAGAAAAGCTCATGAAAAAACTCGGCCGCACCTAAAACATAGGTTAAATTTGATTAAATCTCCTTGGTCTCTCCTATAGGTTTTCCTACCAATCGCTGGAGCTTCTTAGTCATCTCGTGACTCATCATCCATGCAACTGGTGTAGAGGATGAGGGAAAACAACTTTCCTGAGCTCAGAAATTGCTCAACCTTCTTCCAAAGCTTTAAAAGCCTCTACATAACCTTTGGAAGTCATTGACACCTCTACAACACTTCACCAAATCACTTCCACATCATTATCACCATCATCAGTCAAACAAGGTTGACTTGGTTGCCAACCAACAACAATACTAGCACCCAGGCTATCAAAATTCTCCATAAACACTCTGCCTTCAATATGCATCTTTTCGGGTTGTTGGGTCCTGACACAGGTTGGGAGTTGAATTAGCCAAACAAATCCATGTACTACTAGCCCTTTCAGGAACAATCCATGCAGCGTGGACTGAGGTCTCACTCGAAGCAATATGGGGGGATGTTGGAACCAAGCTTCCACACCCTTGAGATGTTTGAGGGGTTTGATTTAGTCCAACTGTGAATACCTTCGCACATGTTACTTCCTGTAATTCCTAGACTTGTAGCGCCTTCGTAACTTGTTATCTTTGCCTTTGCGGAGCCCTAACTAGGGACTGTGGGGCTTTCACGCTACTGGAGCAGTGATTTGCACTGTTTCCCCAAGTCACACCATAGATCTTACTTATCACCTTATAGCAATTAGTTATCTTCATGTTAATAGATAATTTATATTACATTCACTTACTCATGATATTTATATAAGTTCACGGAGTAAATAACCAATAAACGTGTAATTCATACCCAATATAATTTAATACATAAAACAGGGAAAGATACACATAAATATGGTAAAACTTCTCTTTATCAATGTTTCAAATGGTTACAGACTCAACCTAGCCTACACACTTAGCTGCAGGGATCTGCGCACTCAGCTGCGTACTACTAGGCCTATCCGCGCTCAGCTGCAGAGCCTTCTCCTACTCTATCACCCAAAGACACAAATCTACACTTCAGATACTTTTCTATCCTTATATTCCATTGTCATCAATCCATTCTTTAACTACTGACAGCCTCGCTCTATTTATACAATCCCATGGTCTGCGGACCATGGGTAGTTCTCTCAATCCGACACTACATTTACAAAAGTAATGGCGGATAACTCTATGACTCTATTACAACTTTTTGCCCCACACCCGCAATTCACTGAGTCTTTACAATGGTCTTTAAGCCCTAAAACTTGCCATGGCGGGGATTCCATGCCAAACAGGCCCCCAGCATAAACATCGCGACTCACCCTTGAGTCACTATGTCAGTGGGGAGATCTTTTCATGGAGACCTCCCAACTCTGCTCGGACTGTTGCAAGTTCAGCGGTGCACTGAGCAGTTGCCTATTGAATCTCATGTACTCGTTGTTTCGAGACCGCATTATCGGAACCGCTCCCCTGCATCTATTCCTACGTCTCCTGCATCTGTGCGAGCTTGCCTTCAATTGTTACTGTGATTACGAACGCCTCATCGGTCCAAGCCTGAACATGAGCTTTAAAATCTGCTTCTTTGTGTCACACTGAATACATTGCCTCTTTAAGTGCTTTGGCATGTTAGATTCTCACAGGCCTCTAAGTGAGGGCCACCGTCTGCATGGTCCCCTTGATATTGTCATACTGTTGTTGTAGCTCGCATGCCTCTATTTCTAAGCATTGTATGTTCATGTACTCCTACAGATTTGTGAGGACCTCAAATGATTCTTATATCATTCTGGTGTAGTCCCTTACTACACTGCTAATCTCCTCCAACCCTGATGTAATGGTGCTGACGGGTTGTTCCTTTACCTCTCGAGGAGTTGAACGTTGCACCTTTAACCGTAGCCCTGCGATCTGAATGTTAAACTCCAGCTGAACCTTAGCCATTTCTTCTCGCGCCTCGTGCACCCCTACTGCTAATCTTTGGATGCGCGCGTCTGCTGGTGCTTCTATTAGGATGGCCAACTTAGGGACCATCTGGCAGGCTTCTTCTAGTATCTGCACCATCTACTTGTTCTAAGACATGACCTCATTGGGTTGCAAGCTCAAGTTCTCCATGTTGATCTTTTTGTCACTCAACACTTGCAATGCGCGACTCTCCCTATCCTGCAATTCTATAGTAATCCCATCTTGCAGAACATAGAGTGTCTCCTGCGGGAGTGCAACCATGTTGATTACCATCCCCTTCAGTGTACTAACCGTATACTGGTCGGTCTCATTTGTTGTAACCAGTGCCCCATCTGACAGCCCTATTATGTTGGTTGTATGAGCGCGTAGCATTTCCTCGGCTGCGGTTATTCCTACTGCGAGTCTGGTTAAGAGGGTACCAACTTGAGGAGTGTGCACTTGCAACTCCTGAATCTGTGCTCAGAGGGCACCCAACACAATCTGATTCTCCTCCGCAAAGTCCTGGAGGGCTTTCGTCATGATTTCATGCACCGTCTCTCCTATATCCTGCATATCCCCCTTAGTAAGTGTGATCAAGTCGATAGATGGCTTGGACACTTTTACCTTCTTGCGCGACCCCATACGCTCGCTCAGGTGCTGGTGCTTCAATTGTGTTGACGTTGTTTTTGGGTCCACTCTACCCTCCTCTTCCTCTCTTTCTATCTATTTCTCCTAATCAAGCAAAGGTGACTTCTGGCCCTCGTGCGCCTTCTTTTTTGCCTTCTGTGCTCCTGCTACTACAACCCTTTTCTGTTTCGTTGTTGTCTCTGCAACGTCCCACACCTCCTGTGTTTTTGCTGTTGTTGTTTCTTTCCGTCCCTTTTCTGCCAGCTGCGCCACACGCAATTTTGCCTCCTCCTTCTTCTTTTGCGTAGCAGACTCTTCCAGTGAAGAGATGTCTGGAGCACATCAATCCAGTAGCCACGTCGGCAGTATGTCGAAAATCACATCATCTATGGCGATATATGGTAGCTCGTTCCACTTCTTCACAGGGTCCTTGGATGCCCTGAGGTAGATGTGTGAAAGTCCACTTTAATTTCTGCAAAAATTTGCAGGCAGTTGTAGATTGTGGGTGACAACCGCGACTTGCGTTAATCCCCATTTTGATGTTCATTTCCATGAACACCTAGAAAATTTTACTACCACGGATTCGGTTCATGTCCTTAATGGCCCATATCAAATCGTACTTCATGGCCTCCAAGAGATCCCATGAAATTGTGGGGAATTGGCTATCCTCCTGCAAATCCATAGCCACCAGCAATTGTGTGAAACCTTTCCTTCCTCCATCACTACTCTAGCCATCTCCTGAATGTTTTTTTTTCATTTAAACTACCTCATTCTATTTTTGTGTTCTTACTACTAAGTACTACCTATTTATTCTATGTTTTGCATAGAAACTTTCAAACTCTTCCGATATGAATTCTCCTCCTCTTTCATATATCAAGCATTTCATCTTGATTTCCTTCTCATTCTCAACATGAGCCTCTAATATTTTCAACTTACTCAGAGCTGCTAGCTTGTCTTTCGGCAACAATATCCAAGAAAACATAGTAAAATCATTAGTAAATACAATAAAGTATCTTTCTCCTCTTGGACTATTTGTTCTTGTGGGACCCTATATATTCATGTGAGCCAACTTCAAAGGTATAGAATATGACAACTCCTTTATTTTGAATGGTTTCCTTATCTATTTTCCAAACTAACAACACTTTCAGATTAGACTATCAGGCTTTAATAGCCTTGGTAAGCCTTAGACTACCCTTAAATTACTAATTTTGACTAGACTATGTAAATTTACATGCCCCAAACTTTTGTACCAAAACCATGTTTGGTCTATTTTTCTTAAGTAGCAATTCACTATGGAATCATTAAAAGCATACACATTGTTGTGAGTTTTGATTTCCTTTCCTACCAACTTTCCATTCATATATTTTTATATCTCATAGTCCTTTGAGTGAAAAGTCACATCATAGTCATTTTCACATATTTTACTTACACACATTAGGTTGTTCTTGAGACCATCCACATATAGGAAATCTTTTTCTGGGTATTTTCATCTAGACTAACTATTCCCTTTCCTTTAATTTTTTCGAAGGAATTATTTCTGAATGTGAGATCAGCTTTGCTTTTCTATTTTAGAAACAAGAATTTACTCTTGTCTTCAATCATATGCTTAGAGAAAACAATATCTACACACGAGTTTCTTTTATGTTCATGTGCAGATAAAGAAGTTTCGTACTCCTCAACTTTCTTAGTGTTATGTTTCCACCTCTTCATGTCTCCACTAATTATTCAAAGATTTATTGTCTAGCTACACGAACAAACTTTTTTTCATGCATTTTTCTTATGCCCGAAGTTATTACATTAAACAAAATTTATTTAATTTAGAAAGGAGGGGGGTGGGGTGGTGGGAGGGGGATTTTTCATGCCCATCAAATGAATTTCTAGAACTAGGATTTTGATTATCTAGATATTAAATTTTCATATATTTCAAATTTGACGATTCTATGGTTATTGGATTTATGTCCAAAATTGTGACATGAAAAGCAATGTCCATAAAATAATTTTGGGTACCTGATATTTGAGAATTAATCAGCTTGAAGAAATCAATTGTACCTTAGTTTTCCTGTTGGTTGATTTACCTATCTATGTGGAGGAATATTTGAAAATTCTAAAACTTTCTCGGTTGCTAAGTGCTTATGTGACTTATATTTAATTTATCATCACTAGCATTTCCTTTTAATTCAATTTCAAATCTTTTGATACCTTTGGACCTAAGACTAACCTTTCCTTTAAAATATTCTTATATTTCTTGGTAACCCAGACCTACCTTATTTGTTAGAAAACTTTGATTGCTCATAATGTGGTTTAGTTTCTTTCTTTCTTCAACAATTGTTTTGTGTAATTCCATCTCAGTTTTGGACATATCAAGGTTTGTCCTCAGAGCTATTCTTTGCTTCTAAACCATGGAAGCTATTTCCCAATCAATGATTAATCCATTCAAAACCTCTTCTTCCCTTTTTGCATCATCAAGCTTGTGTTTTAGAGGCAAATTTCCTGTTTATATATTTTTATAATCATTTTTTCCCATTTCTTGGTTAGTTATTGTTTCAAGAGGTTACTCTCATCTTCTAGCTATTACAATTATTTTTCTTTTCTTCTAATTGTTGTGCCAGATTATCTTCACTCTTAGTAGATTCCTCAAACATTTTATTTTGATAAACAAACTCTTCATTATCAGAGTTGTACATACCTTCTTTATCTCACAACAACTTCTTTTTTATTTTATTTTTCCTCCTTTAGGTTATCTTCAATTCATCAAGGGTGTTGATGAGCTCCCCTTCAAGATCTACTACACTTTCATCTTCTTCTTCCTTGAGGTTTGATTCATTGTTAGATTTATATTTATATTCTAATTCCATGAGTAAGAATTCATCAACCTCATCTTTTGGAGACTCTTGCCTATTTCCTTCAAATGCAAAACTATCCTCTTTGGAGTAGAGGCCATTTTTTCTTGAAAGGATTCTTCTTATGAGAATTCTGAGCTTTATCTCTGGGATTTTGATCCTTTTCCTTTCTTGTCTTATCTAAATAAGGAAACTTGGAGGAAAATTTCCCAAACCTTCAAAATTCAAAGAATTCGAATGGTATATTTCCCTTATACTTTCCTAAACCATGTTTTAGCTTTCTAGCAAACTAAGCGAACTCTTGATCAAATTCAGAGTTGGAACATTCTTAGTAATATTTGTGTTCCTTAGTCTTGATTGAGGCTTTAACTTCTACCTCCTTTTTTTCAACCTTCTCTTTTTCTATTCTCATCTCATAGGAAGTGAGAGTTCCATGTAGCTCCTTCATTAAAAGAGAATTTAAGTTTGACATCTTTTATGTAGATGAGATCTTAGAATTTAATCTCATAGGAAGAGATATCAATACGTTATGGAAAACTAATTCATTCATGAGTTCTTCTCCAAATCCTCTAATCATATTTTCTACCTCATCAATCTAAGAAAATATTCTGGTATATTTTCTTCTTTATTCATTGTCAACCTCCGAAACCTCAAGCTAATGGCTTGAAGTTTGGCTTGCTTAGCTTTCTCATCTCCTTTATAACTATTCTAGAGCTTGTAGCATACTTCCTTGGCTGACTTACATTGAATTACTTTTACTAGGTCATATTGATTAAGGCCAAAGAGAATTGCACTCTTTGCCTTTTCACTGTTCCCATAAACATTTTTATCATTTGTATTTTTAGGAGGGGTTTCTGGGACAATATAATCAACTAATACAAAAATCCAAGCATCTACACCTGGGGACAATCAATTAGTTTTCCATACTGACTTTCCAAAATACATAATTTGTACCATCAAGGATTGGTATCTTACTTGAATAAGCATCTTGACTTTCTGGTTTAGTCATGATGCCATATCAATTTACCTTTTAGTGGTAAAGTTATTCCTAAAGGAACCTTTATCTGATACCAATTTTTAGGATCATGATTTATGTTACACTAGAACTCACAGGTGTTAGTAAGCAAACACATTTCCAGAGCTAATGGATCCTCGAGCGATGGTTAAGCACATGTCATGAAACACAACGAACATTTCCAAGTACAATAATGGGAGCTATAATTTTACCATGATTGTTCACAATTATTTTGCAATATCATTTATTTCCTAAAATTCCCCTTAAAATCTAAGTGTTTTAGAATGGGGCTAATCATGGATATTCAAACTTAGGAGCCCAAAAGGCACGTTTGGAATACTTCATAAATAGTTGGTCATCTCGAAAGGGTTTCAATGACTTATCAACAATCTCTATTTGTAATTCCCATGCTTTATTGTAGAACATAATATCGTCAAAGAAGACTAGAAGGACTTTCATAGAAAGGCTTTAAAAATTTTGTTCATGAGGCTCTAGAAGGTTGATGAAGTGTAATAAATATTGAAAGTAATCACAAAAAACTCATATTGGCCTTCATATGTTTATCATTGAAAAACGTCTTTCCATGATTTTCATCTAGAATAACATTAATAATTAGGACACTTGCACTAGGTTCCTTCCATCTTTAATATCAAGACTACTACACATGAGTAAGGGCTTGTAGTAGGTTGTATGACCTCCACCTTCAATAGTTCTTCAGTGATATTTTCTCTTATATTAGTTTGTACAAAAGGGTGTTAATAAGAATGTACATATTGTGGTTGAATTTGTTATGCTTTTAACCTGCAAAAGATACCCAAATACAGAATATGCGAAGAAAAATACCCAGAACATAGAGTAGTGAGAGTCAACAACAAATACTTTATTATTCAGAAGTAATGTTCACTGGCCTCTTCGAGGGGGAAACCTTCAATAGAGCAGAGCTCGATTCAAAAATAAGACACATGATGCTCCTCGCAGGGAGTCTCTATCCTTTATATATGACTCATACATGTAATACCATGGATCAATACCATGGGTTTTATTAATACCATCTACCTATTACTAGGCCCATTTGCAACTAACTGTGGTCCCGTAATAAATAGCGGGTTAACCACTTAAAATTATTAATATGGGCTTTATTGACTCTTTATTACGATGTGATCCCACTACATAAATAAGGGGGTTAGTGTGGGACCCTAACATGCCCTCCCCCTGAAGAATAGCCTTGTCCTCAAGGCTGAAGCTGCGGAAACTATTGAAGAATAGTGGTTGGTTCCCAAGTTGCATCTTCCGAAGAGGTGTCTTTCCACTTGACGAGGACTTCCTTAATCACTAGGCCACGCAGGGGTCGTTCTCGTGTGTCCATGACCTGTTCAGGTTGGAGCCAGATTGACCCTTCCTCGTCCAATTCAGGTAGATTGGTTTGAATTCTGCAATTGTTCCCAATCACTTTCTTGAGGCATGAGACATGGAAAACTGGATGGATTTTTGTCGTAGGCGGAAAATCCAACTTGTATTCTACTTCTCCAATGCGCTGAAGTACTTGATATGGTCCGTAGAATTTTGGAGATAGCTTCTGACAACCCTTGTCTTTGAGTGATGTTTGCTTATAGGGTTGCAACTGTTAGCCTCCTATACCAATAGGTTTCATCTTTCATGATTGTCTTGATTGAACTATGGAATATGTTCAAACCTTCTTTCTTGAGCAAAGGTGTTCCCTCTTCTTGAAAAACCAAAAAATCAAAAAAGTAAAAAAATGTAAAGAGGGTGTACCATAAAAGAAAAATCAAAGGGTAACAAAAATAAAGTGGTCAAAAAAAGAAGTGAAAGAAATGAACCCAAGCAAAAAACAGACCAAGGAAAGTGTGCAAATCCAAATGCCACTACTACATTTTGTAATAAAACAATTGTGTGCAGCTTGTCCAACCTTTGCCACAATTCATGAATAAGTCAAATTGTTTAAACTTGGCTTACTCATATTTCAATTTCATGTTGTAGATTAGAGAATAAATATCTGACCAAACAATTTAATCTTGGCAGATAAGTAGATACTTAGAGTTAATAAAAGGTGCTCAACAGTTTAATCTGAGCCCTTGGATGTAATAAGGGTAGAATTAGATATATTTTCCTTGTAAAAAGAAAAAATGTTGATGAGGGTTTGCAAGTCTAGATGCACCCTAATAAAGAAGAGAAAATGGTAGTATTAAGTAGACAAGGTAGGTAGATGGTGCTGCAAAGTGTTATCTGATGAATGATGCTGCTACATGTTTTTGATCCTTTACTTTCATCACAAGTACTAAAGCAGGAAATACACTGGAAAATCACCACAAGCAAAGTCAAACTCATTAACCTCCCTCATCACTTTCCCCTCAAAAGTTTCACTAATTTCCCGGAAAGTACTAAGGTATTTGGAGATCAAAGGGGCTCAAGGCATTTCCTTGACCTCTGGAGGGACCGAACCCTCAGCCTAATGATCAAAAAGACCTAAATACTTAAGATAATCCATCATTATAATCTTCCATCTTTAACTTTGTCCTAAGTAAAATCCTATTTTACTTAGGAAACTCATGCAAAATCCCATAAAAGTCCCTCAAAATAACTTCTTATTCTAAGTTTAAGTGTTGAAGATAAAATATTGCAATTTACTTCAGAAGTTATCACTTTCTTAGATGTGAAAAAATATTTTGAGTTTCCTTGTCCTTTGCCATATTTACATTTAACTCTATTATACTAAATCCATAATAAAATACCTTATCCTAAGTATATAACTCCCTTTTTATAAATATCCCAAAAACCCCTTTATTATAAAGTTTAACCAAAGTATTTATATCCCTGCACATTTAAAATAATAACCCACTATACGCCCTTTGGTTAAAATTATCATTATATTATAATCCCGCCCTTATGGTAATTAAATAATATCTGTTTGTTACCATATAAATAAAAAATATATATACAAAAACTTTAAACATGCCATATGTATGTTTAAATACAAAAATATGAATAAAACTTCCGAAAATTTTCGTGCCACCGTGGTTTGTCCACCTGGCAATCCACTTAACCAAACCCCGCCGCAACCCATTTCTTTACGCATACAGGATTAATTAGTCATCAGGACTAATTAATAACCTTTTCTGCCTATTAGATATCGCCCGTGGTGATTAGATTAAACCTTAAACTATTTTAAAGCCCGACGGGCCCACAACTGAAACCTCCATTTTGAATCCACAAGAACGAAAATGGAGGTGTCGGCAGCTCTGAATATTACTCCACTGAATGCTCCTCACCGTGAATTGGAATATTTACCTTTGATAGATGAAGATTTCCAAATTAAAGACCTGCATTTTGATGAAAGTCCCCTATTGAGCTATTGTCACTGCAGAGACGAATACTCAAAGGGGCACGATCTTATAGGGTTGTGGGAATCCAATCTCCCAAGGTATCTCATTCCTTCAGTCATTTATTTCCCAGAAATCATCCATTACTGCCATTCTAACTATGATCTGACTCAAAGAGCTGTAATATCCCCTGACCAGAGTGTTATTTTCCTCATTACTCCCCAAGCTATCAATATGATGCTCCATTTTGAACCTGGTCAAAAACCTCACTCCCTTGTCCATTGGGGAATTGCTTGAAAAATCTACTCGGTTGTCCCCTGAAGAGGTAATCAGAAGATCACATCCTTGGATAAAAAGTCTTAATACTAGTCATAAGGTTTGTTTACTCCAAGATTGTTATCAAATCTATTCAAACAGAGGTTAGAAAGCATAATAGCTAAAGAGTATCAGTGGTTAAAGAGTATCAGTGGTTAAAGTGTATCAGGTAAAAGTCAGTGAAAGTTAAAACGAAGTTACAGAGCAGTCAAAGGTAAACAGTAAAAGTGAATACAGAAGGCAGTAAAATGGTAAAAAGATATGATAATACTTTCACCAATATTGAGGTTTGTCTAAAGTGAAAGTAAAACAGTCAAAAGAGCAAGAAAGTAAAAAGATGAAAAAACATAACAAGAAGAAACATTTTTGCAGAAATTGCATATTTTAGTCATAGTTTTGTAGAAAATATTGTGATCAATCCAAGATGAATTTTACAAAAATGAAGGAGTTTTATGTTCTTAAGAGGTCCATCTACAAAAACCTCTCTCACTTTTCTAACATCCATTATGGTTTTGGAAATATTAAAC
>APFE031026157.1:40455-51492 GCA_000404065.3 Pinus taeda
TGGGTTAATGTAATGCGAAATTCTTCTGGGACCTTGAATAAATGATTAAATGCATGCGTGGATCTTTGAGGGATTAGGTGAATGTTCCTAGAGGCATCTCTTAGGTTGAAGACCTCGAAAATTCATCTCTTTCACAAATTTGAAGTATAAATCCCTATTGACCTAGTTGATGCCCTTGGAGAGGCTAGGAAGGATCAATTAGGTTTCCGTAGCTCACGAAAATTCTTAATCTATGTGTATCTTGACTCCATTAAGCCCAAGCAATAAGGAACTAATCGTCATATCCCTTTGGTGGTCAAATTTACCTCTCTTTTCTTCACTTTCCCAAATTCTAGGCCTAACCCTAGAGGGTCACCTTGGGCATCAAGCGAAATTCATTCTAGCAATTCAAAACCCTTTAATTTTGGTCCACTACTGTGATGGGGTTTTCTCAAGAGGTCCTCCAAATTTGAGGCAAATCCGACAGTGGAATCTCGAGATATAGCAAGCCCTACCAGTGAGACCATTTCTTTCCCTAGGTTGATTTTAGGTCAGTGTCCTCAATTGAGTCATTGCATTTGCATTTAAAAGAAAATTAGTCCTTTGATCCTATTCTCCTCCATAGTCAGGTCAAGCCCCTCAATTGGTGATCAACTCCATACCCTTGACCTAGCTTGAGTCCGACTCCATGCTCCTTTGTCTAGGTCCGTCTGCAGCCATTATTTGTTTATTAATATTCATAAATTAAACACATTTACCACACTAGGCCTCTCAGCCTCATAGCATATAAAACCATAATCACGTGGACACACTGGTCCCAACACATCGACACACATACACATGGGCATATTGCCCTAGAAGCAACTTTTGGCTCACCAACTTAATTATTTATGTCTTGGCTCACTAGCCTAATAATCACGATCCTCAGACCCATTACATAGGTACATCGACCTTAATCATATTTGTAACTTGGCCCATTGGCCTAACATGTACACACACATAGAGGCTTACTAGCCTCATGAGTCTCAGGCTCACCAGCCAACACATTTTTACATGGTTATTACTTTACTCATTCAGGTGGTGGAACTAGGGTTGTTACATTAATTATAGACATTTTTGTATGATGACATTTTTAGTCCCTCCCTCTAGCCAGGGGCTATAGTTTTTACATAGTAGTCAAATTTTTTTGAACATATATTAGTTTGCTCAGTTTCATCATATTTATTCTATGTTTTATCAAATTTTAATATTTATTTTATTTATTTAGAAAAAAATGAATTCATTATTATATTTTTGAAATTTAAAATATCCCCTTTTCATAGGTTTCATTCTTACATGATTTGACTTAAATCTTGAGTCTGGATTTATTTTACTTAATTGTCAGGAATAATTAATCATTTAAAAAATTGATTTTTGTATTGGTTACTATGTAGGCTTGTTATATTAAATAATTATGAGATTGCAGAGCTCCCAGCAAACAATGCTTTGCAATTCATTGTATTCCATGTTGTAGGTGAGATATTGCAGCGTTGTTCAAATTGCAGAGTTTGCTACAACCGATGCTCCACAGTACAATTCTCTAAGAACTGTGTGTGCGTCAATTCTCTAACAATTTGTGGTAGCAGATTCAGATGACTTTCCTCCACCACCTCACAAATAAACCATCAATTGAACTGTGAGTAAGTTCCAATGTCATTCTAGGCGTCTAAGGCATATCCAAAGCCATAAGTAGAGGAAAAGGCACCAGACTCAACATTCCTCCCTGTTCCACCTACTTTCTTGGTGGAAGCATCCATTACAATTCTATAATTTCCCAACATCCGGTACAACCTAGGTATGCTCTATCTTCCACTGAGACATGCACATCTACAACAATAGCTCTGGTGACTACATATGCTTAAGGTGAGGGAACAAACTCTAGTTACCGCGAGACGCAACATAATTGAAGATTTAACCGGAAAAAACAAATGAGAGTGCTGTTTTTAATGTGGTGATTATTGTTGAAGCAATAATTGAGCTAAGATTTTTTCTTTGCAATTATAATTGTTTTTACCAAAGCCATTGCCAGAAAGAGAGTGAGAAGAGTTATACCACTTAATAGAGATTCCTAGACTCTGTATTGAGACTATAATGTTAATGATAGACAAAAGGGAGTGAAGGGGTAGGACGTGAAGAGAGGAAGGAGATTTCAAAACAAGAGGAACCAAAGGGGGAGGGCTAGAGGTTACTACTAGATGGATATGGCGACTATGGATACTACTTGCCACAACTAGTCATGCATGTAATGACATGGATGGAGGCGACCAAATTGAACTGCCACATCAATTACATCACTGGAATGATATGCATAATATGGTAATTTATGTACATGATATGACATTTATGCGCAATGATGGGTAATGAAAGGATTATATGATTCTGAAATTGAATCAACAAGCTCAAATCATCTTGATATAAAACACTGCTACTGATCAATTTGCTCAACATGTGGCAGAGACATAGGCAAAGTAGTACAAAGAGAGTGGGAACGGAAAATCTCTTTCATGTGGGAAGGTATCCAACTTGATGGATAGTAGATCGTAGTTGGTTCCAATGCTTAACAGTGGGAGGTTCCACTATTGGGAGGATTCTATTGAAAATGTCGAGCATTTATAGAGGGGAGACACCTTAGGAGAGAATCCTTATGGGTGCAACGGTGGAACAAAGACATAGGTAAAACAAGACAAAGGGACAAGAATGGGGGCACATAACATGTTTTCATTCAAAGAACTATGATCTTCCATTTTGAAATCCATACCAGGTGTTCGGTATCCTACATGAGTGGATGGCGCTGAAAATCCTTAATAAGGGCCATAACCTAGGCAAACATCCCAACTTGGTCCAACTTCCGTTCATTCATTTCCACATGCTTCGAAGTAATTGCTTCATGGACCTTGTCTTTATTTAGTTTTCATTTCAATAATGAATATTTTTTGGCATGCAAGTTGCAAGTTTTCGAAGAACCATTGTAGTGTGGTTCTCCTAATACAATTCTTCTGACAATGTATAATCCTCAGTTACCATGATCAACCTCGATAAATATTGCCCAAAAGAGAGTGTCTTCTTGCAAATATTAGGTAATAGGGCCCCTTTAATAACGAATGCCCTTGCCAAGTCCCAGATTAGTATAAGGGTGGTTCAAATACCCCCCTATCGAGAGCCCTACTTCTTCAGATAGGTTTGCTTGGTTGGTTGGTCTGGATTGGAGCATGGTTGGGTGTGGGGAGCACGAGGCCTTGTCAAGACTTTCAATCTTTAATGAAGTACCACCTTGCATCATTGATTGAGTCATTTCCTAGCCTTACTATAATGTTGTAATGATTTACATATTGGGTATGATTTCCTCTTTGGGTCTTTAACAAAGTATTGCCTTGCTTGATTGATTGAGTCATTTCCCGACCATATTGTCATGCTATAATGATTTACACATTGGGAATACTTTCCTCATTGGGTATCGGGCACCAACTCCAACTTGCTCATGGCCGAGCCATAATAGCTATGCATTGTGAGCCTTGGAGGGTGCAAAGGGAGGCCCAAAACAATGCTTTCAATGAGGATGGTGATGACAGTCAATTCTATTATAACTTCCTCTCATAGGGTTTCTAATCCACTAGTAGGGAAAGTAGAGGTAGTTATAGCATGAACAATGCCATAATGAGTAGTTGCATACTTGTAGGTTTTTGAAGAACCACTTCAATGTGGTTCTCCTAATACAATTCTTCTGAAACTGTATATTCCGTAATTAGCTTTATCAACCTCGATAAATATTGCCCAAAAGAGAGTGTCTTCATGCAAAGATTAGGTCATAGGCCCCCTTTAACAATTAATGCCCTTGTGAAGCCCCATATTAGTATAAGGGTGGTTCCAATACCCCCTTACCGAGAGCCCTGCTTCTTTAGATAGGTTGCCTAGTTGGTTGGTCTGGATTGGAGCATGGTTGGGCATGGGGGCCATGAGGCCTTGCAAGATTTTTTGTCTTCAATGAAGTACCACCTTGCGTCATTGATTGAGTCATTTCCTAGTCATACTATAATGTTGTAATGATTTACATACTGGGTATGTTTTCCTCTTTCGGTCTTTAACAAAGTACTGCCTTGCCTGATTGATTGAGTCATTTCCCGACCTTATTATAATGCTATAATGATTTTTACATATCGGGAATGCTTTCCTCTTTGGGTATTGGGCACCAACTCCAACTTGCTTATGGCCGAGTCATAATAGCTATGCAATATGATGAGCCTTGGAGGGTGCAAAGGGAGGCCCAAAATAATGCTTTCAATGAGGATGGTGATGATAGTGAATTCTATTATTAACGTCTCCTCACAGGGTTTTTAATCCACTAGTAGGGAAAGTAGAGTTAGTTATGGCATCAACAGTGCCATAATGAGTAGTTGCATACTTGCAAGTTTTTGAAGAACCACTATAGTGCAGTTCTCCTAATAGAATTCTTCTGACACTGTATATTCCTCAGTTAGCATGATCAACCTCGTCAAATATTGCCCAGAAGAGAGTGCCTTCATGCAAAGATTAGGTAATAAGGTCCCTTTAATAAAGAATTCCCTTTCGAAGCCCCAAATTAGTATAGGGGTGGTTCCAATACCCCTTATCGAGAGCCTTGCTTCTTCAGATAGGTTTGCCTAGTTGGTTGGTATGGATTGGAGCATGGTTTGGGTATGGGGGCATGAGTCCTTGCTAAGACTTTCTGTCTTTAATGAAGTACAACCTTGCGTCATTGGTCAAGTCATTTCCTAGCTTTACTATAATGTATAATGTTGTAATGATTTACATACTGGGTATGCTTTCCTCTATGGGTCTTTAACAAAGTACTTCCTTACTTGACTGATTTAGTCATTTCCCGACCTTATTTTAATGCTATAATGATTTACATATCGGGAATGCTTTCTACTTTGTGTATCGAGCACCAACTCCAACTTGCTCATGGTCAAGCCATAATCGCTATGCAATATGAGCCTTGGAGGGTGCAAAGGGAGGTCCAAAACAATGCTTTCAATTAGGATGGCGATGATAGTCAATTCTAATATAGCTTCTCCTCATAGGGTTTCTAATCTGCCAGTATGGAAAGTAGAGGTAGTTATAGCATGAAGTGGGATTCATGTGAGACGTCACTCAAGTGGGATTCATGTGAGATGAGATGTGTGGTGAAATATTAATCAATGCATTTGTGAGGGAAACTTCTCTGGCTTAAGTCGAGTAGCGCAACGTCGCTAGTACCTTGACCTTCCTTCCATGTCACTTCCCAACTAGTGGGGAAACTTGAAAGATTTAGGGACTATGATTGTACTAAGATTTAAGCTTCATGTTACAAAAAAAGATAATATTTTATTTATCTAGATTGGATTCCAAAGTCATGCCTATGGATTAAATCAATGGAGTATGGGCTTTGTTTGGTAGGTATATCTCTACCTTCTTCTTTCCTTTGTTAGAAAGAGCTTTTAGTTTCCATATTGGTGACCCACACGGGCTTTAAAATGAAGACTTGAAAATTTAAGTGTACATTCGGTCATCTTTACTGAATTCTATTGGAGCCCTAATACTATTTCGCTCAATGCCAGTTCCAGAGATGACTCAATTGAATAACACAAGAAATTCTAATCTTACTTCGTGTCCCTTGGAAAGAATAGTAATCCTAATTTATTTTCTTGTTTATTTTTGGATCATCTCATGAGTAGCAAAAAATTTGGAACAAACTATAATGATCAATTCTAAGGCGTAATTTCTCTCTACAGGGTGATGAGATCAAACTTATAGTATGGAATTAAGGACAAGCATGTTGGAACTTATGAACTTGACTTTTTGAAAATTCAAGAAGTCTTTCTTCCTACTAAGGTCCAATTTGGTGTTTGCAATTGTAATCTATTTGGTTAAGCGATACACCATAGTTGCCAATTTGGTGTTTGATATTGGAATTTATTTGGTTAAGCGACACACTATAGGTGCCTTTGGTTTTCTCGATTTACATATACTTAATTCAAATAATTTTGGACTTATTCTTGTCGAGGAGCGACAAGGGTCAAGCTATCTATGAAGAGGCATTGGACCTTTCTTTATAGAAAGACTCAAAATTCATCGCTTATTTAACTTGTCGAGGAGTGACAAGGTCAAGCTATCTATGAAGAGACCTTGGAAGTTTCTTAATAGAAAAGCAAAAAAAATAGCTATAAAAGTTGATGGTATTGGGAAAGCTAGGTAGTTGTTGAGAATTTGTGCCGATCCTCTTAGGCTAGTTCCGAGGTTAGTTTATGTTGTACATAGTCATGTTTCATTTGAGGGATATTTGTAACTGCTCTTGTTTGTGTGCAACCATCAATTTCAAACTATAGCCTTCTTTAGTTTCAAGTTTTGTTAGGCCAATGCATTTTTTGTCTTTTTGCCATTTTTTGAATCTTCAGTAGAAGGGTAAGAAATTTAACTCAATGTTTGCTTTTCCAAATGTTCATTGATTAGATTGGGTTTCTCAACTTCTTACTTGTCTAGTATGTGATAGAGTATCACCCTATGATTTGGTCATCTTGTTAAACATATGTATTTTATTCTCAGATTTTAGGCTTCTATGATTCATTCTGATCTTTTTGAGATTGTTTTCTGGATTAATCACATCGTCACTTTTTTGGTCGACAGTTCGAACCAACTACTATGGTTCATCATGTTCACATTTGGAACATGATGCATCTCAACTATTTAAATTGGTATAGGTCAGATTTTTCTTCTTTGTACTGAGGATGAACCACAGTAGTTGGTTCAAAATATCGACCAAAAAAGTGACTATGTGATTAATCTGGAAAACAATCTCAAAAAGTATTTTATCGTTTGTGTATCTCTATAGTTGTTATGAATTGGGATTCATCATAAGAACGCTCATGGTCAATTTGATATTTGAATTTGTTTTGTCGTCTTATCTAATTGCAAATAATATCCTTTCATAACTCTATTTCTATCTTCAACAGGATCTTTCACTCTTTGAGAAATAGAGAAGTTTAGAGGTTTTGTTCTCCTTAATTCACTACCCTAAATTCTCAGATGATCTTCCTTGATTTTTTTATATGAATGTCCTTATACAACTTGAGTGGGCATAATGGTTAAGAGCATGCGTTTCCCCTCCTAAGAGGTCACAGGTTCAAAACCAGAGGGGGGTAGAGTATGTATGCCTTCATAGATTTAGTAGTCAAATCACCGCGTGGAGGTGGGTCCCTTGTCCCACAAACAAGGGGTTCTCATACACCAATTTGGTGTTTGGCTTGGCCGCAACCTTAAAAATTGGATAATAATAATAATAATAATAATAATAATAATCACTCGAGATGTGGTATTGGACCTGCCATTTCAACAAAAGTATTGGTAGCACTCCAACGCCAATTAGCTTTTGATTCTTGCGAGATACTAGAAGTCTCCTATGATCCCACAATTGTAGAATGCCTTCTGGGCTTGCTAGATTTGCTTCATGTGCTTATTTTTCCACCTTCATATCCTTTGGATGATATAAAAATTTGCAACTCATGTCTTAATCCCTTGGAGAAATAACTATGGGAAATTTTTCATCTAGTTCTTGTGAACTTGATTTACGAGCCTTGCTTCCTATGCTTATTTTGCCACATTCATATCCTTTAGATGATATAAGAATATGCAACACATGTCTTAATCCCTTGGAGAAATAGCTATGGAAAAGTTTTCTTCTAGTTCTTGTGAACTTGATTTACCAATTCCCATGTATGATGTTATCAAGTTGTACCACAAGGCACTCCCTACATGCATATTCTTCTATTTTCCTAGCTAGCACCTGAACTATGTTTGAACTTGGTATCCCTCACATATAATGTTAATATGATTCCCGATATGGGGAAACCATGCATAGAGAGGAAAACCTTAGGACAAGTGCATTGATCCATTTAACATACTGATCTAAAAAACATCAAAGCCCATCAACATCCTTGGCTCACAATTTTATGTTTTCTCTGATATTTCAGCCCCACACCCATCAGTCATCAACATCCTTGGCTCACAATTCTTTCTTCCCACCCCCACCCTCAACTTCTTGTAAACTTCTTATAATGTTGTGCGCATAGAGAATGGAGAGATAATGAACGAGCCCAGTGAGGGAAATCCTACTACCACACCAATCTTGGAAGAGAGGAATTCAGGGCCCATGCTACCACAATGATCTCGGAAGAGAGGAATTCAAACCCTAGCCATTGACTACTCAATTTCTTGCTTGCATTTATTTTTTTTGTATTTGTAATATCCTAGCCTTTTCAGTTAAGTATTCTATCATGAGCCGTTTCTTTTGCATTGGTAATATCATGAGTTTCTCAGATCTAAAATATAAAGGCATTCGAAAAGATATATTTAGATAAAGATCTTTATTATTATATAAGCACTGCTTATTTTATAGGAATTGCAATAAGGCGAGAAAATAAAACTGATCCATTCAAAATTAAATGCATTTCTGCGTCTGATGATGGGAGGGGGTCCTTTCATGTGTAAAGATGAAGAATACATCTTCAAAAGTTCTAATTATAAAGAAGATATTTTTTCTATTTAACATTTTGTTAATTCAACAATTGGCTCTTACTGAGATTTTCTTTAAATTTGCGTAGTATGGATGTGTTTAAGCAAGATCGTAAGATATTAAATGGAACTACATAACATCAAATGCATCTACTAGATTTCATGGTGTTCTTACAATTATGAAACACACACACAGGTGGGTGGGGAAGTAAATCTATTTAAGGGTAGAAGAAATACTAATACACTTACAAACTTGCCCTCCGATGAAGGTGTTATTAGTATGTTTTCTACAAGAGATGAGTTGTTACAGTTTTGTTAGCTAGCGGCAGGGATTTGGAATTTTCTCCTTTACAGTTCTTCCATGTTGACCAACTAGTTACCACATCCACAGACTCAAAGCTCCATGAAATTAGAATTTAAAGAGTTACCACATCCACAGACTGAAAACTCCATGGCATATAGAGCAACTAGCTTTTAAAGAGCAATGTTGTGGTTAAACATTCTATTTTTGATGGTGCTACTACTAGTTGGCTCTATGCATAGGACTCTTTGCTTAATCAACTAAAACCTTGGATAAATATAACTTATATTAGATTGATTGAAGTAATCTAGTTGGAGCTTGTGTATGCTAAAAGCTCAATGATTTTCACCTTTCTTGACTATTGCTTGATCACAAATTCTAGCACTTTCATTTTACCAACAATTCTGTCGTCCACTCCGTCAACAACTCATCATTCGAAAATGTCTTTAAAATCCACCATCAACAATCCACTATTGACTCACCATTTGAAAATGTCTTTAAAATCCATCATCGACAATCCACTATAGGCTCCCTGTGGTTGTATGCATGGAAATATGTATCCATTGATGCATAGAGTACAAGATTTAATGTAGTGGAAAGATGGGCATAGTGGAAAGGTGGGCACATGAAGTTTTAATGTTGGATCAACGTTCCTTGGTGCCCATTTTTAAATTTCAAAACCTCTAGTACCCACTCATTTACCATTGGATCCCTTGTTTTGTTGATAATTTCAAGTCAGCTCATTACCTCTAATTTCCTATTTTGTTGGTGAAGCATGATTTCCACATAGCAATCCCTTACACTTGATATCTTGTTCTTCAGCAAGATTAAGGTGAAGCGATAAGGAGAACCATCTTGCTATTGATGATGGTGTAACTTATTGAAACAATTTCCTTTCCATCAAGATAAATGCTTTATAGACTCCTATAAAGAGGGTCCCAAACAGGGAAAATAAGCCACCTTCAACATTTATTTCGTTTCCCCAAGGATAATGGACTCAGATGGGTATTACGATCAAACAAAGGTCAATCTTGAAGGAAACCAAATGCTAATTGTTTTTATTCTAAACGGATTTAACCAAAAAGTTTACTATTGAAACAATTTCCTGTCCATCAATATAAGTGCTTTATAGACTCTGATAAATAAGGCTTCAAAGAGGCCAAAGAAACCTTCTTCAGCATATATTTTGTTCCCCCAAGGATAATGGACTTAGGTGGGTCTTACGAGCAAACAAAGGTCGATCTTGCAGAAAATCAAATGCTAATTGTTTTTATTCTAAAGGTAATTTAACCCAAAAGTTTTCTCAGAGAGGTGCCCTGAAAGGATTTTAGATTCTTTATGATCTTCAGTGCTCCATCTTATCATCACATGCACATAGAAAAAAATGCACATTTCTGCGATGTCATACACTACTTTAGTCTATTGTAAACCAAACAAAATATTTGATGCCCTTCACATTTGCTTCTGCATATGTGATTATTGTCGTATAAGAAAGACTTTGATTTTTATTATATGAATGCTTCACATGCTTTTTTAAGAATGCTCATTTTAATTATTTGCTCCAATTCTTTATGTTCTATTATATGAATGCTTTACATGTTTTTTTAAGAATGCTCATTTTAATTAAGTGCTCCAATTCATTCTATTATATTGTCAATAGGTGAAAATGAGAATCCAAATACCATTTTCAAAGATATGGGAGCCATTTTGAAAGCTAAATGGAAAGCATTGAACATAGAAGGGAAGAAATCATGTGAAGAGAAATATGAGGATGAATAGAAAGCACACTGGTGGGTAAACTATGGAACTGTAAAGACTTTATTCACTATGTTATATATTTTTCCATTAGGGTTCAAAGGCTCGCAAGTTAGACTTTTGAAAGTTGTGGGGCTACATAAACATGAGACTAAAGATCTGAAGCTTCTCTGAAACTATCAAAAACTCAGGTCGACATTTAATCTTTTGAAACAATCTATGTGCTCTCTATTTATATTTAAAAATATAAATGAATATTGTCATTTGTTGCAATTATTTTTGAAAATAGAAATGAATTATTGTTGTTTTCCTCAATTTTGTGTGGTAGCAAGTATTTGTGACTCTCTAAGTCACCTGACACGGGGATTCGGGACACGTAGGATTCGAGGTTCGTGGTGTCAAATTCGGACACACTGACCCCTTGGAACAGGACACGTTAG
>APFE031026159.1:1090-17817 GCA_000404065.3 Pinus taeda
CTAAGGTGACGATGGCGGGAAGATCCTATTGTACCTGGAGCAGACGTCGGCTAGACTCACTTGGATTTTTTGGGGGGTTCTCTTCACTCGAGACGGTTAAGTGGAGAAACTTGTGCCAGTCTATTCATTAAGCAGGTTGTTGGGGTAAATGTTCCAACCGCTATTTCTGTATCGAACTCCGCGACGTTGGATTTCATCACCAACTAGTGTTTTCGGTCTGGAAAGTTACTTTTTGTGTGTGATTGATGTCCTAGATTCTTTAGGCGTGTGATTCAATTTGTTTGGTTCTTTAGGGTCTTTAGGTGGTTTTCATTGATATTTTACTTTGTTTGCGTGTGAAGTAGTTAAAAGTCTTTAACTGTGGCTGAATTACCGAGGCATTCCCGTAGACTTCGGGGCCAATCCCCTGAGTTTGTTAACGTGGATGAGTTATTGAGGATGTCCCGTAGACTTCGGGGTCAACCTCCTGAGGACGTACCGAGCCAGCTTGAAGGCTTGAAAGTCCTCGTAAGTCCTATTGACCGTAGAAGTAGGTCACCTGAAGAAGGAGAAGCTTCTTTTATAATACATTTTGATTCCCAACCGTTAGTAATTTCAGAAGTTACTGGTAGTATTGCATCTACTAGTGACATAGGTGATGAACCTGAAGTATCTGAACCCAAATCTGAGGTTGCTTCTACTCCCATATCAGAGTTTGTTTCTCCAACTTCTAGTGGTCCTAGTTCGCCTAGGGTAGAAACTGTAATTACCCAGGATCTTCCTTCTGGACTTATAGCTATTGAAGAGCTTGCTATTTCGGACATCGAGGAAAGCTTTCCATTTCCAGAAGATCGACCTATCTTAGACCTTAGGGAGCGTGAATCGATCTTTTACAGTCCACCTAGGAGCAGTGCTTGGTACCGTTCACTGACTAATCTTTTGGAAAATCCGGGATTAAGTTTTTCACCACCTCGTATTTTTTATCACCCAGCACCAAGAGATTAATATCCTGTATTGAATATGTCTAGTCCGTCATCCATGTTTTCTCAATCTCCGGAAGCCTATTTGTACGGCGGTCCTTCTGTTCCCGCTGGGTATCAGTCCATCTCTGGTACTTTTTCGGGAGCCTCTCCTCAACCTATCGAACAGAAGTTGTTAACTGGAAGTAGTGGTACTAAATCGTTGAGTATAGAAGATATTCTAATGATGTCAGGTTCTCAACCTCAAGGTGGCCAGTTACCGCCTGGGGGGCAACCTCAAGGTACTCAGTATGTGCCTGGGGGGAAACCTTAGGGTACCCAGTATATGCCTGGGGGGCAACCTCAAGGTACTCAGTTTGCGCCTGGGGGACAACCTCAAGGACAGTACATACCTACGGGAGAGTACGTTCCTCAAGGGAAACCCCAGACTCAATATGTACCCAAAGGTCAACCTCAGTATCAATATGTACCCCAAGGTCAACCTCAGTATCAATATGCACCCCAAAATCAACCTCAATATCAATATGTACCTCAAGGTCAACCCCAGTATCAGTACGTGCCTTAGGGTTATCAACCCCAAGGTCAGTACCCATCTCAAGGTTACCAACCGCTTTCTGGTCAATCATATTATCAACCCTACCCTCAACCCGGTTATGGTCCTCAATATCCTCAACCTGTTATGGGTCCATACCCCGAAACGAATTTAGTGTGGGATCCATCTCAATCCCAGCAGGTCTTGCAACCGAATGTGCAGTCGTCATCTCAACCTGGACAACCCTTGGTTTCTGGTCCATCTCATCAACCTGTCCAGTCTACTCTTCAAACTTCTGCACCTTCTGTAGTTTCTCAGTCTGGGCCTAGTACACCTCGTACTCCGCCTCAAACGTCTGCTGCAAGTATTGCAACATCTACTCCATCCACCCCACCTTCTTCTGGAGTATTGGCAGCTCCGGTTTCTACTGTCCCTGTATCTACTCCTCAGACATCTTTACCTCAGTCTGGACCTACGGTTCAGACTTCGGTTCAGATGCCTGTAGGTACGGTTGTCACTTCTCAACCTCAATTTAATCAACCTCCGTACCAAGGACAGTACCAATACGGTCCTGCTGCGTAGCAACCAACCTATCAGTATCAACCGTACCCTAGGTATACATATCAACAACCTCAGCAACCCCAGTATGGTCCAGTTAATCCTGGTTTTCCAGGAGGTCAAAATATCCCAAATGCGATTCCTATTCCTAGTTATCCTGGATATCCTCCTCCTAGGGCTGGTCTGCAGACCTCGAGTTTTAGGGACCCTAATCGTCAGTTACCATTTATCGAAACTTTGGATTTTCCTGACTTGACGTGCCTTACGAATGATCCAATTAACTATCTTCCATATTGGCCGCCAATGCCGCATAAGTTGCCCAGTGATATTCCTAAATTCGAAGGTAAGCCAAGAGAGGACCCATCCAACCATGTGATGACTTATCACCTCTGGTGTGCGTTTGACTCCATTTCAGATGATTCTATTTGTTTACATCTGGGTTTAGCTCTATTGGTGTGAGATGTTCTACAACGTCGGATGTGTCCAGCAATGGTGGGAAGCATGGTCGAGGGTGGTCCACATTAAACACTCAGGGAAAGCCAAGGAATGGAGGAATGTTGTGCTCCAAAGCATTGTTTCCCACAACCTTGGTAATGGTGTAAGGACCATATTGGAGTGGTCTAGGTTTTCGATGGGCTCTTGTAAGGCGTTCTTTTTGCAAATGTAACTAGACTTTGTCACCCACCTGAAACTTGTGTGGCACCCGATGTTGATCACATAATTTCTTTTACTTGGCATTTTCCAAAATGGAGCGGCGATATATCAGCTCATTGGGTAGAGGTGCTTCAGGAGTTAGATCGAACGAATGCTTGACCTGACAGTGCAACCATACCCCTATGGTTGAGGAGAAGATGTCCATGTATTCTTTCATAACCATATCCACCTTCTTCTATTGTGTGGAGGAACCCTTCTCAGGGGCCATGGATGTGGCTATGATCTTCCCCTTAGTTTGAGAGTGAACAAGAAAGAAAATAAATTTCCTAGTTGGGGAGATGATCTTACTGCATTTCTTGGCAGAGATCAAAGAGGTGGCGACAGGTGGGGCAACCTCTAGTATATTGTATAATGTATCACCCAAAGAAATAATCACAGAGCGAGGTCTAGACTCATATACAACATGTCACTTCCACAAGTATGGTTGTCCTAATAATACATCACAAATGTCGAGAGGAGAAACATCAAAAAATACCTCGTCTGTGAAGGGCTTAATGTTGTAGGGAAGGCGATACTACTGGATGACTAGAAGATCTTGTCCTTGGTGAAGCCACCAGATGTTGTACGGCTACGGGTGTGGTATGATCAGTAGTCCCAATTGCTTCACGACCTATGTTTACATGAGGTTATTTTGGCTGCCACTGTTGACAATGAATTACAGTGGTGAACCCTTCACCCACATTTGTGAGTGGAAAAGACGCTCCCCCTCCTCTAGATTGCCAGGCTCATTATTCTAGATCTTGGCGGTGGAAACAGTGGCGTTGGGTTCTATATTAATAATCTACCTCCCTTTTTCGTTCCTCTTGTCGCGTTCTGACTCAGGGTCGGAACATGCATTTGATTCTGAAGCCTTCAACTCAATGACCAATGACTGCTTGGTCCGACACTCACTTGTGTTCTGAGTGGGGCTCTTATGGAACTCACACCACTTTCCTATGTCCTTCTTTGACTTCATGGTGGTGTTCTTTTCTTGTAGCTTCGATGGGTTGTCTTTGGTCATGTCGACTTGGATTTGTCCTTTGTTCTTTGGATTTGCAAATCCAATGTCTCGCTTCTTTTGTTTAAACTTCTGCTCGATCTTGACAGCATATCGGTACATTGTGCCAAGCGAGGATATGTCGAGGAACTCCATCTCATCCTGGATGTCCCTGTGTATGCAGTCATGGTATTTGAGTACCAAATGCCGCTCTGAATCCTTGATACCCAACTTTATGTGAAGGGTATGAAAAATATTAGTAAACTCAAGGCATGTCTTGGTCCCTTCCCTATCGCAGTGTGATCAACTTTATGTATTTATCCTCATAGCTTCTAATAGGGTAGTACTACTCCTTGATGGCATCCCAGAATGAATTCCAAGTGGGTGCAGCTAAAAATAGTGAGGTCAAACTTTCATCCTTCTGCTCGCAGTAGGTTTCCACCAGTCCTTGACGTGGGGGGTGGTTTTAAGAAGTGAGAAAGTGATCTTTTCCCGCCTGGAAAAATCATGAATAGAAAAATATCCTTCTAGTAGATTTAACCATTTATCTACGACATCCGCATCTATATGACCCTCAAATATGGGAATGTCAAAATTAACTTGTACCTTAAAGGGTGTGGTGCTTCCAGAGTAGCTGCTGGAAGTAGATGTGTCGCCCCTGGGTAGCCGCTGAAGGATCTGGGCAAAGTTTTCCATCATTGTGTTCCTTTGTCGCTCGAGGGCTTCTTTGAGCAAGATTTTGATAGGATCTCCTACTCCCTCATCTTTCTCTTCATCCGCCATTGGAGGCCATCGGGATTTTCAAGGCTGACCTTGCAAAGGTTCAACTAGATCGAGCCCTAACTCCTTATATCCCAACCTCAGTGGGGACATGCAAATAAAAATAGAGAAAAAGCAGGCCGCTCTGATACCACTGATCAGAACTTAAACAAGAACGCTACAACTTACATATATAACCATAAATACAGAGATGCAACAAAAATAACACTTCCTTTCATTAATATCGAATAATGAGATATGCTTACAAACATGATGGAAATGAGACTAGCTTAAACAATGGTAGCTTATCTCTGAGAGAGATGTGGTAGTTACATTTCTTTGAACTCCTCTCCATTGTGTTACAATGAAGCTCAAAGGCATATATATTATTGAGAAACAATGGAAAACCCTAAACATCCAAAAGCCTAACCCTAGGAGATGAAGTGCCAAAATTGTGGGCCCCATTTGGGTAAATTGGTACATCAACTTCTCAGGGTCATAATGTTAGCATATGATCTCCGTTTGGCTATCATAATACCCTGTTTTGAAGATCTCGAAGAGAAGGCTGAAAATAAATTTAGAAGTTAGTTTGGGACGTTTTTAGTCTCTCTGTTTACACTAAAAATGTCATTTAGGGCCTCAAAATGATTCTGAAAGTTCAAGACCCAAAAAAATGCCAAATATAGTAAACTGTGCTACAATTAAGGAAACCGAAAAACTGAAACATATAGTGTTGGGGGTCCAAGTGGAATAGGCAGGTGGCCACCAATGTCTACCTGGATCAGTCTTGGTGACACCTAACTTCACAAAAATATTTATTATGGAGTGTAATGCCTTAGGCCATGAAATTGTTGCATTTCTTATGCAAGAAGGAAGACCCCTTTCCTTTGAAAGTAGCAAAGTTAAAGGAAAGAACTTACTTAGCCCCATATATGAGAAAGAAGCGCTGCCCATATTACACAAAATTAAGAAATGATGTATATACATAATAAGAAGACACTTCAAAGTAAAAACAAATCATGAAAATTTGAAGTACTTCTTAGAGAAAATAATATCTTTAGAATAGAAACAAAAATGGATAATAAAGATGTTGGGTTATGTCTTTGAAATTATCTATAGAAAAGGAAAAGAAAATATTGTGTCAGATGCACTCTCAAGGAAAGAGGAAGACACAAATGGTTTACTATGTGCCATTTCCATTTCGAAATCTAACTAGGTGGAAGAAGCAAGGATAGAATGGTGGAAAGATGAGAATATATGCAAGATCATTCAACATCTACAGGATGACCCTGATGTAATAGAAAAAATTACATGGAAAAATGAGTTGTTATGGTATCGAGATCGGTTATTCTTATGTAAGAATTCTCATCTCAAACATAAGGTCCAATTGGAATTACACAATTCTCCTATAGGAATACATCCATGGTTCTTGAAGACATACCATAGGATCAAGAAATATTTTTCGGGAAGGTATTAAAGCATATGTGTAAAAATTTGTGGTAGAATGTGTGGTATGACAATAAAATAAAGGAGATACTATCAAGACCCCAGGGATGCTTTAGCGATTAGTCATACCAAGCCAATGTTGGGAAGAAGTTTCAATGTATTTTATTACAAGTAAACCCAAATATATAGGAAAGAGCATCAGTATGGTATTAGTAGATCAAATAAAAAAGCATGCCTACTTTTTCTCTCTTTATCATCCTCTCAAAGCAAATGCTATGGCAAAAGAATTCATAGAACAATCCAAAAGCTACATGGAATACCAAAGGTTATTGTAAGTAATAGAGATCCAATATCCGCAAGAAATTTTGCACTGAATTATTGTCTTGCTTGGGTACCCAATTGGCTCACAACTCATCTTACCATCCTCAACTTGATGGGAAAACTGAAATTGTGAATAAAGTTTTAGAAGTATTAATCTTCCAGAGTTTTATGCTTAACACAGTCACTTATTACAATTTATTCTTCAATTAGAAATCACTTTATCCAATATAAATTCAATCTTCCAACAAAAATAAGAATTGTAGATAGAACAGTAAACCAAATACAATAGAAGAGAACTAAGAAAAATACAGACAAAATGTTTGGTCAAAGACCAGGGAAAAACCCCACAAGAGGGAAAACTCTTTCCAAATTATTCTTTTATTAGATTGTCATCCAATGTTCAACAGAGAGATACAATGTTGAAGTACATCAACAATGAATCAAAGTCAAAACTTTGACTAACCAATATCCAATCAAAGATGAGCCAAAAAGTCAAATTTGGTCAACAAGTCAAATTTGCATGTTCTGTCAAAGTCAACAACAATCAACATTTCCCTACCCAATCAATAGTCAACAGTCGAAATCCTCCAAAGAGTTATGTAAAAATAGCAAGAAACTCAACCTTTCAAGCTCCGTTAAACCTAGTCAAAATAGTCAACAAATATCCCACATAATTTAGTCAAAGTCAAAGCATTAAACTACAGAAACCATAGCCCAGAATATGAAGTCAACACAGGTCAAAATTCTCAAAAAATTTCAATCAAATTAGGAGTCAACTCAGCCTCCCAAATAGTCCAAGAATTTGGTCAACCCAAGTCAAATCCAAGTCAAAGGTTGGTCAAACAGATTCAAAATAGAAGTTGATGTTGGTCAACATATTCTCCTTCTCTCTCCTTCGCACATGTGGCCTTAGACCTACAATTTTAGAGCTATACGAACCAATCAATAGAACAATGATGATGCGATGATGCCTCCAATTAATTTGACATGAAGTGTATTTATTTGTGTCCTAGTAATTCAAATTTCCTTGCCTAGGTCAACTTGAACTTTTGCGTGCATGTGGATTTCACATTAAAAATAATAATTTTCCTTGCGCAAATTAAATACTTCCAAGGGCTTGTAGGGTCTACAGAGAATGAGGAAGGCTTCCCAGAGGAGGGAATTTCTTCCTAAGTTTCCAAGTTTCAACACTCCCTCTCAACTAGGGAGGAATTTCTGACTACGTCATAAATCTCTTCTCAAATGTCTTGATATCATCATAGATAAAACATATCATGTCTCATCCTTGCTCATATTTGTCCATCTCTACTCATTTGCTAAACATTCTCGAACCTAAAGAAGAGGACCATCATAAGGGAAATAAATATACCACCCTATATCCAACAATAGGTGAGGTACCACTTACCAAGTGAGGTAAGGATCACATCCATCCTATTTTTTATTGATCTTCCCACCTTGACCCTCAATATTCATGTATTAGAACACCTACATCCTCCAACTTCGGGAAGATACCTGACTTACCAATGGTAAGGATCACAGACACCCAAGTCTCCTCACCCATTGGCCAAATGGGGAGGGAAAAAACAACAAGCCCAACTTGTGGATAAGATGACAACTAGGATATATTCTTCCAGACCTGAAAGGGGGAGATACCCAACTTGTCATAGAAGACAAGGATCACGCACACTATACTATGGCAATAGGGGAGATAACCAACCTACCACAAAGGCTAGGGATCACACACACCTATTCTCCAGATATCCCTCAACCGTAGGAGCTTTATGGATCAATTCCTCTTCTTGGGAGATCAAACAGGGGGAGAAAAGCATAACTCAGTGTCCTCGATCAATGGGGAACCTTAATTGAGAGGGTTGGTGGGCTCCAGTATTGCAGCAATGATGCTGCAACTCTTGGGACTCCCTTCTTTACTTTTATCAACCCGGTAGTTCGTAACAAACTTGGAAGCGACAGTGCTGTATGCACAAGTACTAGCTCTTACTGCAGGCTGTCACTTGATCAACTGGCACAAGTTTGCTAGGAGCTCAAGCCAACTTCTATGGGTTCTCAGAAGAAGCTTTTAATTGTGATGGAAGAAAGCTAAATCAAAAGAGGCTATTCTACTTGCAGAAAGAAGATGAAAGTTGAAAGGAAATGCAAACCCTAGTTTTACCCATTAGCCCTACCTTTGCAAGAAAAAGAGATGAAACTACTGAAATGGATGCCATGGACTACTGTCAAGATAAAATGCATGTACTTAAGCTACTTCTGAAGGAAAATGTGGAAGAACCATCTTTTTGTACTTTTGAGCAATTTTATGCAGAATTATTATGGTTGTGTTTTACTTATTTGAATATGCAGATGTTTGGCGGTAAAAGGAGGTGGATTTGGCTATTGTAGATGATGAGGAAGGTGTGGAGAGGACCTAAGGAGTCCCTAATATCCTTTTGGAGAATTCCATGGCAATCAGATCTCGAAACATTGCTCGCATGAACTTCTACAGGAAGTCTGCAGGGGATCTACAGGAAGTTCTATAGGAGTAGGTCGAAAGTGATTTTTGAAGGTTTGGAGAAGGAAGAATGGTGGTAAATTGGAAATGAAGGATGGATAGAGATGTTAAGGGGTCTAGGACCTTGTAAATGAAGCTCAGGAGTGAAGAAGATGGTTGGAGTTGTTTAAAGGTGAAGGAAGAGATTTTGCACAAAAACGTAGAAATTAGGGCTATTTGAGAAAGTGTGGCTGAATGAGTATTGAAAACCTTGAGAAAGAGACTGAAGCAGGTTGTATGATGGAGGAAGGTTAGGCTGGAGTGCCTTACAGGTGCTCTACACACTTCTTTTCAAAATTGTCCCAAGCAAAAACTATGAAAACAGAGTTTTACTTATTTTTGACCCCATTCTGACCTAGAAAACAGAAAAGTGCTGAACAGAACTTGATGGACAGGAAGTTATGCAGGAAAGTTATGGAAACTGAGAAAGAATAGATCTAAGCATGAAAACAAAACAGATATCAACTTTTCCAACTCAAAATCTAACACTAGCAATTGCATTGGAAAGCAAAAATGGTGTTTTGGTGGCAGCAAGAGTGCTTTGCTCTCAATTCATGGTCCCAAGAAGGAAGAAATGAGCTCAAAGCCTACTTGGTAGCCTTTTTGTGGATCTTTTCTATTATTGCAGCAAACTAACTAATCAACCTGAAGCAAGAACAACTATTCTAATCATAAAAAACAACCTAAGTAATAAAGCAAGAGTTAATCTAAATAACAGAAATTATTTCATGAATGCAAGAAAAGCACATATAAATACAAGAAGGAGGTACTGAGCACTTGGGTTGGGCCCAACCCCAAGAGCTATAGCCCCCTTAGGAATATCAGTTATGGTTCAAGGCTGAATTCATCTTCATTGATCAAAAAATAATAGTCATGTCACAAAAATGTTTATAGAAAGAGCTCGAAAATGAGTTGAATGCAGAGCTGCACTAAAGTGCAAAAATAAATTGTTCAATAGCTAACCTACTGAGGCCTAAGGCCTTCTTATTTATACAACTTGAGGACTCCCAACAGTCCTCCTAAACTTTAGGAACTCAGCTGCAAAAACTTGCAGATAACATCAACTTCATTAGACCTGCTCGGGTGCCCTTGTGATCATCGATGTGGTGGCCTTTGAACTCCAAGCTGCTGGTGGAGAACTCAAGGAAGGGGTCATTAATGCAGGAGACACCCTTCCTATAAGTCCTCATCTTGGTTTCTTTGAGTTTTGGTTGTCAATCTACTCATAAATGTCTGGTCTTGGTCCAAAAATGTCCAAAAATCTGCAATAAACACTCATTAGAATTCGTGGAAAAATGACTATCCCCATTCACTCAATTAACATAAATATATTAAAAAACATGCACAAAACTATGGAGAATGGTGGATTAAATGGAAACAATAGGCAAAATGAGCCCATATAGTTACCCATTTCTGGGGCTCATCATCACCCCCCTGCTGAATGGGTTGCTCATCCTTTGAGCAACTAATCCAGTTCTTCATCCTTGATGGCCTTAACTGCTTCCCTGACATCCCATGCTTCTGAGGTGATGTCCTCTTCCCTATCATGAAAACCTACCTTTCTGTCTACCTCCTCCCCACTGTTGTTTTTCTTCTTCTTCCTTAACCCCTTCCAGTAGTCCTAAGAGTAGGGAGGACTGAACTTTAGGCCAATCCAGTTGGCCTTCAGGTTTTGCATTGATTGTTTATAAAGGGGCACTCTTGCCAAAGCCTCCCTCACTCTAGTTGGGGAGTGATACTCTCGGATCTTCAAGCTATAGGATAGTGTATTCCATCTCCTCATACAAACATGAAGACAATCATCACCAAATAATCTTTCCATGTCCTCAAAATGGGCGATGGTTTGCGCTTTCCTTTCGACATAATCTGGGAGAACTTGAGGGTTGTTAGCAAAGTGTTGATGAGCATATACTAGAGCTGAGGGGTCTTTTGGTTTTTCCCTGGTTAGAAGGGGCTCATTCAGTTCTTTGGCCATGATTTGTTGAACTTCCACTGCCCTTTTTTCCTCATGACTCATCCAGGAAGCCATAGCCATGAGTTGTACATCTCCCAATGCAGCATTGGGGTCCCGAAATTTCATATCAGGGAGTGCCATATTATGTAAATAAAACTCTTCTAATTTGGCCTTGTCCTTAGCCAGACTAGTGTCACACAGATGCATAAATTGACCATAACGTTGGAAAGGGATTGTGCCCCTTTGGGCCAATGTTTTGATTTGAAACTGAAGCCATTGGTCTTTAAGATATAATGCATAAGATCTGGTCAGTTGTCTACATTGCAAGCCTTCCATTGCCCAGCTGGCCATGCAAGCCATCTGGGCTTATCTTTCCTGCAACTGTTGTTTTAGCATCAGTATTTCAGTTGCTGCCTGAGACTCCCTCTCTTGTTGCTGCTTTATCAATATTTCCATATTAGGTTGTGTCTCTTCCCTTGGATGTTCTTCTTGTGTTGTTTCTTGTCCTGCTAGGGGACCTTCCTGTAGGTGTTGTTCTTCAGAAACTTGTGTTATCTCTGCCCTTTGAGTTTTTTGTTGCTGTAGCTGCTTTTTCAGCAATGCATTTTCCTCCTGCAACTGGGCTTTTTTAATTCTTTCAGTGTGTCTCACCATTGCCAACTCTCTTCTTAATTCTTTCAGCTATTCTTCCATGTGGCCTATATCTACAACTCCCTTGGATTTAGCAATTTTCATCCAAGTGTGTGTTCTAATTCTTTCTTGCTCTAATTCAAAGAAAAATGGTATAGCGAATTTATGTGGGATGATCTTCCCACCATATAGCAAGTTGTAATATAAGCCCAAATTAGGCTGAGGGCTTGGTTCAGGTATCTCCTCGGTCTTGTCTTCCTCATGTGACTGTTTTGCTGCCTCCTCTTCCATTTTTTCAGTCTCCTTTAGCTTGGACAACGTTTCCTGTAGAGAAGTATTAGCTTCCTGTAGAACTATTTTGGTGTCCATTAGTCTGATTTTCTCCTTCCAAGTGGAAGTCTTGGGACTTCCTCTCTCATAAGCAATAGATATTTTGGAGGAGGATTCCTCCTTCTTTACAGTAGGTGCATCTGTGATTATGATAGGTTCCTTTGGTGGAGGCTTGGGCTTGCCCACCTTTATCCTGGTGCTCCTTTTGGCTTTAAAATACATTGATGTTTCCCTTTTTCTTTTTCCTTTTTGTTTTATTGGAGTGCTTAATGCAGCCAGCACAGCTGCTGCTTCTTTTGCCAATGTCTCCGGGGATGTTTCTTCCTACTGCTGCTCCCTTTCATCTTCTACTGTCTTTTCCGTGCCTGCTATTTCTATTTGTGTTTCTGCTATTTCTGGCAATGGCTTCTCTTTTTCTTTCTGGGTTCCTGTATTGCTTGTGGCAGTCCTCTTCTGGACTTTCTGAGGCTTTTTCTTCTCACTTCCTATTCTTTTCCTTTTCTCTGTCTTTGGGGTGGTCTTCTTTTCTGCTGTGGGTTTTTCAAGTTTCTCTTCTGCTTCCTCTTCCTCCTCTATTTCCTACTCTTCCACTGTCTGCATATGTGGTGTCGCTTCATGCCCTTCTTCCTCAATTTCCTCTTCCTCTTCCTGACTGCCAAATGGGCTGATATCCTTAGCCAAAGTTTTGATATCATCATCTCTGGACATATTTCTAAAAATGTCCCAAGCTATGGGAATGGTATAGGTATGTAAGGCATCTTCTACCAACAGTTTGATGAGCCCATGGTGGGCCAATTGGTCTGGGATTCTTACATTTAGCTTGGTACTACATTTGATTAGAGACTGGAGGAGGAAATATGGGAGACTTAGCTTTTTAACTAGAGGTAGGTCCATCCCATACCTCAATTCATATAGTAACCTGAAGTGATAACCATACACAATGTTGAACTTTCCCTCACAAGTGATATAATTCATTATTTGGTAACTAACTTCATTCCATGGAGGAGGCAAGCTTGTCCTCCTGACCCCATTTTTATCCTCTACAGGATCCTTCCCCAGTTGAAAAAATTCCTTCTTGGTCACCTGTCCCAGTGAGTTTTCCTTCTTACTCTAGGGGAGCCCAGGAGGAAGGCCTGTAATTCGACTGATAAAATTAGCAGTGAGTTCTAGGGACAGACCCCTAAATCTGACTGTGGCATGAGTTTTTGAATGGGGTTGCAAAGCCATCAGAAATTCTTCCGTTACCTCATCATCATATCCATGTATTCTATCAAGAAGATCATCCAATTTTCCCTAGTGAAAAGGGCCACCACCTCAGGTTACTCATGTAATTGGTTGGAGTCCAAGGGCTCCTTCTTCATAAACACTCCTGGCATGGTGTTGATTGGTGTCTGAAGTGCTTAGGTGAGGAGAAAAACAACAATTTCAAAGAAAATCAGAGACAGAGGGACAACTGAATTTTGTTTCTTTTTCTGAACTGTAGGAGGAATTTCAATGTGCTCCTTCTCACAACATGAATTGCAATATTCCCCTTATTTCAAACTGCTATTATCCCAAATTTGACTTTCTGTTTTTGAAAAGAAAGGTGGTTTTTTTTTTTTTTTTTTTTTTTTTTTTTTTTAGAACAAAGGATAAGGATATAGGTTCCTTTTTTTTAGCAAGTAGATAGATATGCAAATTCGTTTCTTATTTTCACACACAAAGGCTGGCCTCTACTATTGCATGTGCCTTCCTTACAGGAGAATTTGAAAAAGGATGAGGAGATTTCGGATGCAGAGAAGAAAACAAAAATGGTGTAGACTCAGGGAAAATATCCAGGCAGACTTTCACTTTCGTTTTCAGTATGCAGGTAGACTCACTCTCTTTTTCAATATAATTTCATGTTTAATTCACCACCTTACTCAAACAAGTCATATGTAGAGAGGTTTTCCCGAGCCTACCTCGTTTTGAGCTTGAATTTCAATGACAATCCCAGGTTTTCCTTCTGCAAAGTTGTTTTCTACCTTTCCTGTGGAAACCTTCCTGTAGAAATCTCCCAGCTCTGGTAGAATGAAACAGTGCTCCTGTAGAGCCCGATAGGCGGGAGGGTTTTAAAAAAAAACTGGCAGAGAACTAGCGGAGGACAACTAGTTAGCTGCTCTAGAAGTGGTCGATGCGTACTCCAGTTGAGAACGTCGTGAATGAAAAGTGAACAAAGGGTGGCGAAGGCCTCAACTGAGCTGTCTTTTAATTACTGACATGATTCGTGGTGAGGAGATGAGGTGGTCGGATGGGTACATTATCCCCATCTGGACCGTTCGTCCTACGTCATGGTCATAATGTTTCTGCATGCCGGCTGACTGCCATAACCTCCCTTACTCCTGTTATCCGCCGCCACCACTACCAGTCCCGAAGGTTTTCTCCTGAGTGGAAATACCACACGTGCTAGTTGCGTATCTGATCAACATTTTTGAATTTGATGAGGCTCGTTTGAATTCCACGAGGATGTGTAACTGAATGAGGGTGGTCAGTTAACTGGCCATCGATTCCATTCAATCGTAACCATTCTCATAGTCATGCAGCGTTGAAATATGATTCGTGTAATTGAGAAATAGGTTTAGGCACTTACCTGCTCCATCGCAGCCGTGTTTTGCATATTTCGGATTTTGGAACCCATTCATTCACTGTGGTTGCTGCTTGCTCTTTGCATGCTCGGCCTCAGGCTTTTGCTGATGTTCTCCTATTCAACTTTTCTCTTCATACATCCTGTTGCGTTGGCCAAGTCTCTGCAGTATGTTTTTCAAAGGGATCAGCTACTACAAGAATCCTGTAGGATTTCCTGTAGCTGCTTCTCCTCTTGAAATTCAAGCTAATACGTGAGCAGGGATAAAACTACTGATGGAGGTCTCGACTGAGAAGAAATCGCCACTGGAGGGTATCAAGTAGGGATGAATGAAACTACTATTGTCTTGATTTGTCATTTTTTTCTTTTGTTGTGTGTTTGCAAGATGACAGAAACAGAATATCTGCATGTGGTTTTTGTTTGGTCAATTTAGTGTGACCTAAATTGCTACATTAATTATCCATCCGGGATTCGTAAGCTGACGAAGTGTGGCGCACTATATGTGCAAGATAACCTTTTTCTTACTTTTTTCGTTTTTTATTTTTATGTTGTTTTGGGGGTTTTTATCTTTGTTTATGGAATTCCTATTCCTAAATTTCTAGAAGGCAAGTATGGTTATAATTTTTAAGGCAATTATGTCCTTTATAAGGGTTCCCAAAACTTAACACTTCAGAAGGTCTTAGAACATACTAGTGCAAAATAATACTTAAATCAAGAATGAAAAATATGTTGCTATTTAAAACAAGTAATTAATGAACCACTGATTATGAAACTATCATCTCTGCTGCTGTCTAAATATAGAAAAATGATTTAAGCTACTGCACTCAAGGAACTCAAAGACTGCAAAGAAAGTAAAACTAAAATTAAATTACATCATTCATATTTTGATCCCTCGCCAATTAGTCTAGCTATAGCTTTCAGAGGTAACCATCAATGAAATGAGCAATCCAATATCTAATTGCAGAAAAGTAAACTTGAATCAAATCACAACATTCATATTTCAATCCCTTGCCAGTTAGTCTAGTTATGGCTTTCGGAGGTAACTGTCAATGAAATGAGCAATCCAATATCTAATTGCAGAAAAGTAAACTAAAATCAATTCACAACATTCATATTTCAACCCCTTGCCAGTTAGTCTAGCTATGGATTTCAGAGGTAATTGTCAATGAAATGAGTGAGTTGATTTCTAAACTAAATTTACCAAAACAAATGAACAAGACTGAAATCAACAAAACATAACTTAAAAGAAACTAAGAAAAGCAAAGTCAGTAGAGGATCAATTCCATATCACTAGTTATTGTGAAAATTTTATACAAATGCCCGGGCTGCCTACTATATCCTGAAACATGCACACACTGATCAGCGTTATACAAAGCTTGTAAAGTCATGGACAGAAGTGAAATGTTAGAAATATATACACAAGTGAATAGCTATAAAACATGTGCAGTGAAAATAAAGAAATGATACATAAAGACTATACATCAACAATGGAAACGAAACCTCAATGTGCAGGGGCCCTCTGCACAACCTCAGCCAACAAGCTATCAATCCAAAATCAAAAATTACGTTCACACAAGCATGTAGAACAGAGTCTTCTTATATATGTCTCAAAGCACAGTTATAGTAATAAACTAGTGTCACAGCACAGTGAGTTCTTCACAGCAAAATCATATTCAAAAGACTAGCTACTATGCGTATAAGAACACGTTATTTATAACAAAGGTTACATAACTGTTTTCTTGTAAAACTACGTGAACAGAGGACACGTGAAGAACAATGTCCATGGATTTAGCATCATGGACGTAGAGATTAGGCAATCTATTGAAAGCAGTTGTTGGATCCACATCGTGGTCAGCTTAGAGGTGTCAGCATGCCTCCAAAGATCTAGAAATGGCCACGAAAGTCTTCATGTGCTTGAAAATGGAGTCCTGTTGCCGTAGGACTCTCCTGTTTGACCACCACTTGACCACCGTTGACCATGGCCTTCTTTGATGAATCCAGCTAGACTAATGGGACCTGATCCATGTCCAAGTCATTTCCAACTTGCCCATGTGGCTTGCTTTGCCTCGTGTGTTATGAAACCAGCTCAAGAAAAGATAGAAAAGATAGATCAATGCCTTAGAATTCAGCCTCTTCGAGGGGGAAACCTCCTTTACATTACATAAATGAAAAATTCTTGGATGATTCAAATGACAAAACCTCCTTTCTATATATAGGAGTCTAAGGAGTCACAATATAACCCAGCCGACCTAACAATAATAATATGAAGCCAAAATAGTAACATTAGTGGGCTTATATGGGGTACAATAGTAACAATATGGGCACTATGTGGGTACATCAATATAATAAGTGGGTTGTACTAATAACAATAAGGGTTACATTAGTAGTATAGGGGCCTAAC
>APFE031026165.1:5332-35470 GCA_000404065.3 Pinus taeda
CTTCTCCTCTTGGGGAGATGTTGGTGCACCCCATATGGCCACTTTGTCACTTCCAGGGTTGACAATTGGTTTGCTTGTTTGGCTCTTCTCTACCTTTGTCGTTCAGAATCCCGTAATTCCTGAATAGTCAAATCAACAACTAGAGGACACTAGAGTTGCCTCCCAACCTTCTACTTCATCTAATTCTCCCTCTCCTCCTTCCTCTTCACTTGATAAAGGCGATAAAGCTAAAAATCAAGTAATTGAGAAGAATAAGAAGAAGCAGAAAGAGAAAAAGGAAAAGAAGAAAAAGGAACCAAAATCAAAAGGGGGCAACCAAACATCATCTAGCGAAAATTCTCACACCTCACCGTTGAAACCTAAATATCCTTGTGTCATTTGCAATGGAGACCACTATCACCGAGATTGTCCCTACATCCCTCAGATCTTAAGGAACTGGTCTCCTCGTTTGCACAATCCGGTAGCGTCAACCTTTGGCGATCATGTTGAATTCTCACCATCAACCAGTGAAAGTGAAGCACATGGACAAAAAAGGAATCCCAGATTTCCTTGTAAGTTGTGTGAAGGCAATCACGTCGTCCACCATTGTCCCTTCCTTGATGAGGCTAAAAGAGTTTTGGATGATCGTCCAGTTTCACCGCTACGAATTCCTCCTGGATATAAAAAACTCTTGCCAAGTCCTCCACCAATTGAAAATATGGCTGGCCCGTCATTGTGGTTGGCCAAAGCGTCTATCACTGAAAATGAACCCTCTGAATCCATACCAAATGAAATTCAAAAGGTCGAGACGACAGTTGACCCAGTCTTGCCTTTAGAGTGCTCATCTTCGAGTGATACCGTCACTGAAGAGAAAGAGAACGACACCGTTCAAATTATTTTCATCAACACAGACTCCGATGAAATTGGGGGCAGTCCTCTCGTTCCTTTATCACAGGAAGGAAGTTCGTAAGAGTCATATCCAGCCGTCTATTCGTTCCCACCAATAAGAAAACTAGTCATTTCCTTTGACTGGAATCTACTAGGCAGACCCCGTTTACCAGCCAGTGTACCATTCAGAATCATTGTACAAGCTTATAGAATGGTCATGGTTGGTACCATCATCAATGAAGGGGCTTATGTGAGTATCCTTTCCTCAACTGCTTGGAAAGTGCTTGGTTCGCCATTGCTTTTGCCTAAAATGAGAAATCTGACAGGCTTCGACAAGGGAACCAGTCGACCTTTAGGGATCCTTCCAAATGTGCCCATTACTTCGAGAAGGAAAACTGTTCACATGAATGTTATGATAGTTCAAGGACCATTAGATTATAATCTACTCCTTGGACGCGACTATATTTATTGCATGGGAGCAATCATCTCCTCACTCTTTAGAGTAATGTGTTTTCTGCACGAAGGAAGAATGGTCAAGCTCGTGGACCAAATGTCATTCCCCAGTTCACACATCGCAAATAGTCAAACACCATCCCTAAATGGTCTTTTCACAAAAGGAATGTCTCATCGATCTCCAGCTCGTCCACCTGATGAGCGCAAGTGATCCAGGAGGATGCGACTGAAACCCAGGGGGCGTGCACCCTGGTCTGTTTCGGCAAGAAAACCTTGGGTATAGAGTGGATTTCCGTGAGGGATATATGACTAGTTTGACAAACCCGTCCTTACAGGAAAATGGGATCAGGCTGGAATAAGATAGCTTTGTTAAATTTATGTGAGTGGAATGTGTCTGTGCTATTCACCTTTGTCTGTTTCGATAGACATCACCGAGGAAGCATTTTATCTTATACGCGGATAAAACTTTCTTGATAACCTAGAAATTTTTCACTATACTTGGGGGCATGAAAACCTTTCCGCATGCAAGTGAAGAGTGGTTATTTATTTTTTAAATTTGTAGGACCTCTAACCCTTTAAACCCATAAGGCTAATCGTTTCCTAACTTGCATAAAGAAAGGATCCGTGGTAAAGCTTGAGAGATGTAAGCCACTTCAAAATAGCATCTCGAATGAGACATTTTTATCATATGACTGGAAAGCAATGTTGTTAAAGAGTTCAAGCTTGTTAAAAAATAAACCCTCCACGAGCAGTTTTAGTGCATAGTTCAAGCTCGTTAAAAAATAAACATAAGTCATGAGCAAATGTTTCCCCCAGCATTTAAGATCACTAAAAAATGAACTGGTAAATAACCATTGTGAATGCCTTATCGCTAGCTTTTGAGCCTTGGTCGTGTTCTCACCATCACCTCCACTCTGTTTTTAGCTGATCATTCACCCCCATATGATTGTTTACCCCTTCAAGGAACATCTGCGAAGAGTGATTCTACTAGCCATCCTTGTGACATTGCCGTGATTGGAAAATTCCAAATCTTACCTGGAATCAGTTTCTACCCGAAACCATCACTCGTTCCTTGAAAATGAGTCTTTTTTAAGCTCTTTTCACCTGCCTTGTAAAATATGAAAAGATTGCCGAGCGATTGGCCTCTCCTGCTCGTTAAAGTCATTGAAAGTGCTATCCCTCCTCTAGATTTTAATATTTTTGGACTTGAGGAATTATTACACAAAAATATCGAGCACTTGTCTTGTTCGGCTCGTTACAACTATCGAAAATTCATCCCTTTTGTATTATTTTACGCTTTTTCATACTTAAGGGATTATATGACGAAAAAAATTCGTTGGAGTCTCCTTTCCGTTCCTTTAAGACTCTCTAAAATTGAAAGGGACGAGTTATCTTTGTCGTTAAACTTGTTAAAACCTAATAGCGACAAACTCGTCCAAATGGACGAGAATGAGTTTCACTGTCGCTAGACTCACTAAAATATAACGATAGGTTTGCTCGAAGGGCGGATTATAGAACAAGCATATGTTATCCTCCTCAAGCTTGACAGAAATAAAGAGGTACTAGTCAGCAATGACTAGGGAAAATTGGGAAGAAAACTTGAAGAAACTTTATTGGTAGCAAGTCACTCTTGAACATGACACTTTCCTTCCGCATCCATGCCGGGTTTGGTTGTTCCGTTCACTGGTCATCACCATTGGCCCGTCACACCATCCATCTTTGGGGTTAATGCTACCAATCCATCGTTAGTGTCGCTGATATGTTCAAGAGAAGTTATTGAGACAATTCACCTGTGTCTCATCCTCTGCAATACATTCATGCTTCATTCCTTCATGGCCACCACCCTGAACCCTGTATTGTCAGTTTTTTTTCACCCCAAAATCCTTTGCTTCGTTCCGTTTCGTTGATGTGGGATTCATTAAGGGCCTCCTGCGACGGGTCGCTTCTTGTCAACATCAGCTCATTATCCAAGAAGTTGACTGAGGAACAACCCTTTCAATACTTTGAAGCTTGCATGCCTCAATGGCAAGTTTCTTACTTTCGACGACAAGTTTACATAAATGGCCTTCGACCGAGAGATTTTATGTGTGTTCGACACCAAGTCCTTTTTCACACCACGTGAATTGTACTTTAGTACTTTGAGGGTCATTGTCATTATTGGTGATTCCTCTCGCGCCTGTTAACAGCTTACATCATTAGCTGGAAATCAGGTGATGTCTTTCCATGTTCGACTCCAGAACATTTTTCACATGGATCGACTTGTACTCTGAGTGAAGATTGAGTTTTGAAGACCCCGGATCTAGTTTCATCCATCTGGGCTGCGATATATTCAGGAATATAAAAACAACGAGTGTACATCATTGCTGAACAGATGATCATCCAAATCAAAGGATGATGAGTCCATATCATTAGTCTGTGACATAGACGATTGTTTGTCCTATGTACATGAAAATGAATTGATAAACCTGAGCTTGGGAATGCCCGCCTCAGCTAGGTCATGAAAAAATGTTGTCAAAATAATGTATTGTATTGTATCTTATTACAGGTCACCTCCCAGCTCGGAAAAACTTTGGATCCTCATAGTAAAGCATTTCACCCAAAATCAAAAAATATTAACGACCTCATGCTTTAGGGGGCAACTGTTGTATACATTTTTGGGCACTTCAACCCCAATCATAAATTTCCATAAACTGATGGCTCCTAAGTCCCTAAAAGTGTTACTTCACTGCTTAAAGGAACAAGGTCAACTGATTACATCATCTCCCAGAAGTTCTCCATTGAAAACAACTCATAAATGGTCAAAACTGGACCATACTGAAAGATCAATGCAGAGGGTGCGATGCATATCACCTTCCCAGTGTACAAGGTGCGATGCATACTGAATTTCTCCTCTATAGGATGCGATAATCGAGAATGGACAAATGGCAGGGACAAAAATGTGAGGTGGAAGATCATGGAATCTTCCAGAAGCTTCCCCTGTGACACTTGCCTCTTTGTTTTGAACTAGGGATGAGTAAGAGATCATCATTCTCCAAGTGGAAGCAGGAACTATCAGAGAGAGGAAACTAATCAAGATCCTAGAAGATGACTCACCTCTCTGTAATCATCTATATATGGATCCCTCATCACAGAGATCTAGAGGCTGGAATTTTGTATATATATATATGGATCCCTCATCACAGAGATCGAGAGTGTTGTTGGTTTTCCAGTGTACATTCATAGTCTTGGGTGATCTAAGCTTTGCTTGAGGTGAAGGAAGGGATTCCTAGCTGGAGGATGATGCTGGGTCAGAGCATATGGTTGTAATCCTCTTGCTACTTTTCATCTTAATAAAGCTATTCTTGTTTTCTTCCATATTATTGTGTACTTATTTATATATGCATTTATATGGTCAACACACATCTGATCCTATGTTATTTATGAATATAGATCTTTGTTTCTTTGATAGTAGTATGTTGTTGTGATTCCATAGGTTCTTTGTGAAGCTGGGCAGACGAAGAAGAAGCGGCAAACCTCTATCAAGAAGGAGAGGAAATCAAGCGCAAGACTCAGGTTGGCCTTCTTGGTTCTCCTCTTGTCTATTTTCATAAAAGAAAACCATAGTAGAATTTAATTGTTTGTTTCTAAGATAGCCACCCATCTTAGTGGGAATAACAGCATCCGAGTGGACACTATTCCTAGTAACAATATCATCTTATCATGATGTTTTAGTGAATTCTTTGATCTGTTTCATGGTTGATGTAGTATCTTGCTTGAGTCATGGATGCACAAGTAGAAATAAATGTTAATGAATAGTAGTTTGGATGAGTATATGAGACACCCCTTCAGGGGGATTATGTTATTATTGGCAATGTCATTTTTCATTGATATGTATTATGTATTTTCTTATCTATGTATTTCCCCTTGCCATTGATTTCAAAGGGGGAGAGAGATAGTGTTAAGCTTAGATTCAGAGGTCTGGGTCAAGAGAAAATATTAGGTTGACATCAATGTCAATGGCAGAGCTTGTTGGCATTGTAGTATTTTCATTGATGCCAACCACTGATCAACTTTGTAATCATGATTTCTATAATTTTTATTGGTCTAATGAATGGTCTCATATGATTGTTCCAATGTCTCAAGGTTGCATGTTACATCTTGAACTTGAGTTAGAAGTTTCATGGAGAAGGCTACACACAAGTAATTAGTTATGTAGGGTGAATTATAACATAAGTATGGATTTTAGAGGATGCTTTATAAGACAATTATCGATTGAGAGAGGAGCATTACGCCCTGTAGATGTATTTTTCCACATTGTATGCACATTCCAACGAATTCTCGGGGAATTTCCCATGGTATTTACACATGGTATTTTATGGTTAGAGTCACTTTAAATTGGCCATCATATAGAATATGATTAAATTTGAAAATAATTCACTCATTGAATGAATATGTTGGAGGATTGAGTCAAGGTGAAAAATACCAAAGTATGAACATGAGTGTTTATCTCTCCATATCTCTAGGTAAATATTGTTTGATAACTTCGGATATTTTATTTATAGGAGGTAGATTCATGTTGAAGAGGTTAGTTCATTTGTGATAATAATTTAATGTAGTGCAAAAAGAAACAATAGTAAGAGGAGAGACATAGCTATGAAGATTGTTGAAGGAGACCAATTTATTGGAGACTTTTGTGTGCATACTTAAACAAATTTTTATGCAGGTTATGAAGAATTTCAATAGAGGAGAGTGTTTCTATTTGGAGATTGGATGTTAGCATGTTATTTGTAGCACGTGTGTATTACTAACATCGTGTATGTAGGGATCATAGTTGATAAGATCATGTTTTATTTCCTAATGTTTGTAGCATTATATCTATGTCTTATATGGATACTATTGCTGATATATGGCTGAGCTTTTGTGATTAGATCTGATATGTTGTTGATGGAGCAGTGTTGAGAGTGTATTTATACTAATGGTTGTGCTGATGAGAATATTTTTTGTGGCAGAGAGATTGTTATATGTGCAGATTATATATAGTGATTCCAGTGTGGCAATAGGATGAAATGAGGCTCATGTTTTTTATATGAAGAGTATGGGCCATAGTTTGAAATTAGATGAAATGAGGTTTAGAAGAGGATTTTTAAGTTCAGGGCCTTCATTGGGTGAGTGGTGGCTTTCTAGGAAAGTGGTGACTTACATATTCAGGGTTTAGTGACATCGTTCGAACAGTGGCTTGAAAAATTGGAAGTGGTGGCTGGATAGTCTAATGGTGGTTGGGTGAGACTTATTGGGAGTTGAGGCTTCTAGTAGGTGGTGTCGTACAAAGTAGAGGGAGCTGTGTCCTCTTATAGGTGGTGGCCTACAAAGTTCATACAGGTAGTGTCCTGGAGTGAGTAGTGGCTTGTATGATTGGAAAGTTGTGCCTTACACACTAGTGGTGACTAGTGATTCAGATGTTAAAGAAGATTTGAGATTAATAAAAATACTAAGATGAAGACTATCAAATGATGGTGTTTTTACCCTTTGGGTTTCCACCTTATATCTTATGCCTCTACGTCTGATGATTGTGCATTAATGTGTTGTGCATTTTTCTCTTACATTTGTTTAATGTTTAGCTACTCATATGTTTATATGTTAATATGATCTACTAATGTGGTGTTGGTTAATTAATGCATGATTCAGTAATTGTGTAAACAAAAGGAAAAAATTGGTATAAGTTGATCATAACGAACAATAATAATTCACCACCTCCCCTCCCTCAATGTTTTTCAAGGTTTCTAACAAGTTGTATTAAAGCATTAACTTTCCAACATGACATACCTGATAACTTAGCACGTCGAGGAAGCAATCACAATACAACCCAAATCTCATATTCCTTCCTCGACCTCTAGTAGATGTTCTAGAGAATTTACCAAACAATAACTAAAAATGTAGGACCAAAAATCATGAATAGCCCCTTAAAACTCTCAGATGAGTGAAAACTAGTGTGCTATGATCGAGATTAGGATCATAGTGGTGAGTAAATGTATAAATTATGTTGAAATTGATGAAAATGGCATTGCATAAATCACATTCACAATAGGAAATACCACATTGGATAAACAACAAGGTTACTTTTAGTTGTTACAAATACGAGCATGCCATGTAGATGATGTTGAACTGACCAGGGTGACATGTTGGTAGCATTTTTGGATAGAGGACTTAGTAGAATTGAATGAATACCAAATTGCACTAGAGAAAGGAGGAGCATCAAGTATAATAATAAATGTAAGACTTGGGAAGGGGTCCTGGAAAATATTCAGCATTAACAATCAGTCATAATAACAACTGTGATTTTTCTCAAGCCTTGATACATAGAATGATAGATCAATCGTTCCTAGTCAGACTCAAAAAGTTGCCACGTAAGAAGCAAAAGAAAACACATTGTAAAACAATAGCCTTCCATTCAAATATGTCAACCAAAATCAAAACATATCATGCTAGATGTTACATTTCCCAAAGTCTTATTACATTCATAACTTCAATATTTAACAACATATCTTGTTGCCACCTCAACCTTAAAACTTCATTTAAAAATGTACCTTGGTGCATTCCTTTTGTCATTTATTGCATACAATTAACACAATGTCATAGACGATAACTCCAACCACATATTAGGTGTGCCGTATAAATATATCATCATGTATTATATCAGAAAATGTAATCACTCATATACATATAAAGAATTTTTGTAAACGTGTGAAATCTGACCACTAATTCGTTTTTGATCGTATAAATGTATATGATATACCTACTTTGTTTGGAATGACTTTATGGATAGTGCATTAGAATTCATTCTTAAAATTTCAAACATTATAAAACATACAATCTATGGAATTAAAGTAAACCGCTTTGTATATATATAATAAAGTTTTATATATATATATATAATATATATATATATTATATATATATATACTAATATATATATATATACACGTATATCATAATGTATAAGATTTATTCCCTTCAGTTTTTTTCAAGATTTCCAACAAGTGGTATTAAAGCGTTAATTTTCCAACATGACATACCTAACTTAGCATGTTAATGAAACAATAAAAATACAGCAAAAGTCTCATCTTCCCTCCTCAATCTCCAGTAGAAATTATAGATAATTTACAAAAGAATAACTAAAAATGTAGGACCAAACATCATGATTATCTCCTTCAAACTAGTGGATGAGTGAAAAATGTTGTGTTATGATCAAGGTTAGGAGCATAGTGGTGAGTAAATGTCATAGTAATGGTGAAAACTAACGTGAATGGCCATTCATAAATCACATTCACAATAGGAAATGCCACATTGGATAAACAACAATGTTAATTTTGGTTGTTACAAATAATATCACACCACATAGATGATGGTAAGCTAATATGATGACATGTTAGCAATGTTTTTGGATAGAGGGTAGAGGAGAATTGAATGAATACCACATTGAGTTGGAAAGAGGAGGAGGAGGAATGGATACGATTGAAAATGTAAGCCTTGGGTAAGGGTCCTCGAAAGTACGTGGTATTAAAACTCATTTAAAAAAAAACTGTGATTTCACTCAAGCCTTGATACATAGAATGATAGATCATCCATGGTCGTTCCAAAAAAGACTCAAAACTATGCCATGTAAGAAGGCAAATCAAACACATTGTAAAAAAATAACCTTCCATTCAAACATGTTAACTAGAATCAAATAATATTATGCCACCTATAACATATCCCATAGGTTGATTAAATTCATAACTTCAATATTTAACCGCATGTCTTGTTGCCACCTCAAACTCAACACTTCATTTAAAAATGTACGTCATTACATAACTTCTTTCATTTATCAAATACAGTGCACATGATTTTATAGATGATAACTCCAAACACATAGTAGGTATGCCATATAAATATGCCATCATGTGTTGTATATAAAAATGGAATCACTCATATACATATAAAGAAGTTTTGTAAAGGTGTGAAATTCAACCACTATAATGCATCTTTTATCATATAAATGGATATTCTATCCCTTCTTTGTTAGAAATTACTTTATGGATAAGGAATTAAAATGCCTTATTATAATTTAAAAATTATAAAACATACAAGCTATGACGTTAAAGATAAACCCTTTTCTTTGCTTTGAGATGCTGTATATGTACACATAGTAAACTTGGTATCATACGAATATATGTTCAGGCCTTCTTCTCGTCTGTTATGCTAATAAATAGAACTTTGATTCTATCCTAAAAACAATAAAAATATAAAGCATGTATTGGTCATATATTATTACATATGGCAAATAATTTTCTTGAAGTAGGGAACCATCTATTAGCCTCATTTTTTCATTATATTTATTTCTTTGAGATTTGAACCTATTTTGTTTCTAATGGAATAGAGAACATAGTCACAATGGTTTCAAAAATTTCAATATTGGCATGGGTCGACCCCAATCTCTATTGGTGAAGCCAGCTTGGTTAATATCTCTGGAAGATATTTTCCCTTGAATTTCCCCTATGACCTACACATAATGAAGACAACCAAATTCATATTCTATTGCAAAAGCAATGTCAACACATACACAATAAATCAACCATATAAAATATAAGAATAAATGGAAGAAAAATGTGGGGAAAGCCTTTTTATTAGTGTAGCATCAATTCTATACTGAAGTACATCGATGAGTCCTCGTAGCCTTTAACTTTTTTCTATCTCCTAACCTCTATGATCAATGGTGTATTTACCAACATGCACAAGTTTATCTTAGGCACAGTATGGCAACATTCCAACATAATTTCATTTCTTCTCCCTTGTGACTAGGGAAGAGCTTGGATGTTATATATTTTCCTCATGATTAGTCTCATTGAACCTAAACACTTTCTTGAATGTATCATAGGTTATGGTTAAACTATACCAAATCAATGATGACTTGATCACACTAGTTAAATTAGACGAAAACAATTCTTATCTATTAGAAAATTTTCTTTGTTTCATAGCAACTGTGGAAAGAGTGCATTTTTGGCTAATATTTTGAGCCTAACACTAGAAAAGGACGTAGATAGGCCTTATAGTTTATAGCGATAACTACATAAAAGAATTGAACCCTCAAAATTTCAATTCTCTTGATGTTCCACTAATCACAAGTTGACCCTTTGACATGGAAAGGGCTTATTATTTCTCTTATACCCTAGGGGGTGGCTTTTTGAGATATAAGAGGCAATAGCCAACCCCTCAAAGGAAAAGAGGAAAGACACCTTGGAGGAGGAATAAAAGGAGATCACATGCACCTTAGTAGCTTTAAGTACCCCTACCAAGCCCAAAGTAAGTAAGCATATATAAAAAATTGTCTATGTAAGGAGAAAAACCACTAGAATTATATTTAGTGGAAAGTCTCAACCTCCTTCCTCCAATCATATTGCAATAAAGGAGACACCTAGAAAGAGGGAGTATACTATGAAGGGGAAGTACAAGGTATTCTAGAGAATTAGAGCCAAAAACTTAGGTGCAATAGGGACCCCAAATCCTTACTTGGGGGATGCAAAACAATTGGAATTAGCATCTTGGCTAAGACATGAGGATATTAGAGAAGAAGAATTGAAATGAAAATGGAAGGGGAGTTGAAGGAGTGATTATGGATTAGACTAGAAAACCCATTTCCTTTAGTGATTGATCAATCCCATGCCATTCTTACACAAGGCCCTAAGGAAAATACTATTTGGAAGAAAAGGAAAGTAGAATCCATCCCACACTTTGAGGACATCTTCAGGTTGTTGGTAGAAGAGGGTTCACAAGTTTTCCAAATAATATGGAAAGGTTTGTCTTAGAGAATGAAGATGAGGGAGTATCACTTTGTTGATAAACTCTAAGCAACATTAGAAAGAAATCATCTATATAAAAGTATCATAAAGAGGCTTGGGATTCAATGGATAAGACTCAAGTTTAGTCCACCTCTTTTGTTAGGGATATAAGAGTGTTAAAGTTAAGAAGAGGAAGCACGAGTATGGAAGTACACAAAGGAGAATGTAAATTCCATATAGTAGAGGTAGCCACAACCAATTCAACTTGGGACATCAAGCAAAAAATTAGAGAGCTGAATGAACAAGAGTAGAGAAGAGAGGAAGGAATAATGAGTTTTTGAAGGATGAGAAACGAATCTAATAGGGGATATGGTGGGCATCAAAATTAGATAGATTATAAGGCCCGTCAATCCACTCCTGGGGACATAGAACAACATTTGAACCCACATTTTGCACTTAATGGTATATTTTCCTAACTTAATGATTTCATAGAGGATTTGATGTGGTTTTCATGCTTTATGTTCGTTAATATGTTTATTATGTCATATTTTAAATATATTGAGTAGATTCCAACAAATCAAACACTAGAGAGATTGTAGGGGCTTGCTTCATGTAGCAAGAAGACTCAAACCTAGTTGGTTCCAGGTATTTAATGTCTCCTCCTATTTGTATGAGTTGGAGTTAGCACAAAATTCCTTCTTTTTAATGTTTTTTGAGGGAGATGAATCCATATTATTGAGGAGGCTTATTCCCCAGCTACTGTATAAATAAGATATTCAAATTGGCACTATAGGTACTAGAGAAGGAATATATTAGGCTTTTGAATATTTCTAAACAAATTTTGTAGCATTGCAATTTCTAATGTAAGACAATTTTTAACATAATGGAAGCAATTCCTCATTTTAGTTCATAGCTTGGTTATTCTTCAAGTATTCTAAGCATCCTTGTGTTGGGCTCACTCTAGGAGGTTCAAATCCCTCTTCTATTTATGTTGCTATTATCTCAATGTTTTTCTTTTACCTTTTTAGCTTTTGAATCAACATTTCTGGAAATTACTTTTTGAGTTTTGTGTTTGGTTAAGTAGGTAGTTTTATATGATAACCTTATTTTCATGTCATTTATACAACCAATCAACATCTTAGATCACTTATATCAATTATAATTGCATCTTTGAGTCTTTTTCCATTCTATTACATTTTCCATTACAATTTCTGCAATTTTATATTTTATTATGCAACCAATATTATGATTACAAAGGGTAAACAAAGATTGGTTTTGTAATGATAAATATTATACTTAATTTTCTCATGCCTTTAATAACTAAATAACACCATTCCCCATCATTTCTACCCTTCCTCTCACCTTATGTTTTCATTTTAGGCAATTGGATAGCTTATTGGTCTTTTTTTGTAGCAAAACAGGGAAGCATGTAACATTCTGTCAACAACCCATTTTCTTCACCCATTTAATATACTACCCCTTGGTTTAGCTTCCTTAACATATTAAAACATTTCTACGATGTTGATGTGGAGTTTGGAAGAATAGAAATTGTAGGAATTTACAAGGTAAGTTCCTCAGATAGAACACCAAAGGAAACCACTCACAAATAGATCATAGATTAGTACACCAGTATTCTTGACATGGTTAAAACCCTCAAAGAGGGAACAATCCACAACCTAAGCCAATGTGACCACTTTAGGAAATCTATTAATGTAAAAGAAAGAACATTTACATAAGCTTCTCTCATGAACGGCCACCCTACAAATGACCCTCCATTCTCTTTATATAGAGACCATGGACCAATTGGGTGTTAAGCCATGGATCAAGTGTCAATAATACCGAGGAGAGAATGTACCGTCATATCAGTTCATGTCTAGAACATATCATGTCTGTCAGATTGTAAGTTACAAAAAGTAAATACTAAAGAAACACACTTTACCTAACTATACACTTGATCAAGCTATACTTGACTATTTCCTATGTGCTGGAATACCCTAACATCCCCCCTTAAGAATAATTTGGTGTTGGAACTAATATTGAGAGGAGGGTGAATCAGTATTTATCAAATCAATAACTTTTTCTTTTCATACTCAAATTTATATACACTACTTAAATGAAGGTAACTCACATGTATAGGAAAGTGTCTTTAGAAAATTTATGATTTAGTTAATTCATTAAATGTTTATCTTTAATCAATGCATCAGTACTTCATTAACCATATAAATAGTAACAACATGCAATAATAACAGAATAAACCATCACACATAAGCAACACACATGAACACCAAGATTTAAGGTTGAAACCCAATGCAGGACAAAAACCACCTGTTGATGTCTTCTTTTAATATAAGAAAAACCTGTTTACAATCTTGTACTGGAGAAGAATAATACTAGTATGCAGGTACCCACCTGCAGAAGGCTACAACCTTCTCTTGTTCTCCAGCTTCTACTGGAAGGGATTTACAACCCCCTAGCTCTTGTACTAGCTGATCTATTTACTAGTACGTAGGTGTCGGCCTACAGAAAGCCCCAACCTTCACTCGTTTTCCAGCTGCTACTGGAGGGGATTTCCAACCCTTGGCTCTTGTATTGGCTGATATGTTTACTAGTACGTAGGCGGCGAACTAAAGAAGGCTACGACCTTCTCTCTTCCTCTAGGGACCACAGTTCATAAATTTTTAGACTAGATACTCCTGGAACAAAATACCACAATCTGAAGGCCACATTTCATCAAATTTTCATATGGGACCTGTCAGTAACATTGAAGCTCAAAATAAATCACAAGTGCAACACAACCATAAAATACATATGCATCTACCAACACTGAAACCCAATCATCAATCTCTGAATCAACCATAACTGAAAAAATCGATCACTAAAAACCCATCATCACTTAAGTAGATCACAATCAATTTGAACATTCATAATACTGTCACCATAACATAGTGCCTGTTAGCACCTAAATCCACCTCAGGCTGAAGGAAGGCAAAATTCAGGGTAACCACAAACCACGCTTAGTCCAGTAGCTAGCTCTACCAGAAAAGGAGACGGCTCTCTCCGAGTCACACTCAGTGAATAGATGAATGACAAGGACTGAGATGACTTTCAAACGGACTATTTATCTTAGGCTAGTAAGTGAAAATGAATATAAGGAGTGATTTTTATGAATGAATGTGTTTCTGGGATGTTATGGCACCATTGGACCTCAATGAACAGAGAACTTAACATAAAGGCACAGATTATTTCGTGAGGCAAGGTAGGCGGAAAGCATAGCAATTTAGTTTAAAGATATGGCGGAATGGAGAGATTGATTAAGAGGGTGAAAAGGGCATGGAAAACATGAAACCTTTTGAATAGAAGAATGAACACTGTACATGAAATTTTCCCACAAGTAGAGCAATAAAATTGAATTCTACCTAATCTCACTTGAAAAATTTCACCAGAAATGAATATGAAATGAACTATGAAACATAACAAGATACATATGAAACATAAGAGACACATTTGCTACACTCACAACCACATGAATCTCATGAAACAGAGCCGCTGTCTTTCATTAATTCTCTGTAAAAATATAGAGTGCAGAAACAAAGTTTCTTTCCCACAGTCTCCCAGAAGCTACAAGCCAACCAACCAATTGCTTTGCAAATGGTTTGCATACAATATATAGAATGTGCCATGAAGAGATAGAATGCCCAAGGGTCACAAAATGAAGGTGGAGAGCCAAACATCAGCTATAGGTGCAACGCCAAAAACATGAAAAATGGATTGGGTGACCCTTTTCCTTCCTTTTCCACTTGGATAACTGACCATGCCGAAAAACTAAAGTGCATATGAGTGGGCCCACTTACAAAAAGTCGGGAATCCTCTTCCTGTACGTCATGCTCTTTTCCAGGTGATTTTTGGAGGCCTTCCTGGTGTCCAAATCGAGCGCAGGATAGCTCATTGGAAAGGTATTTGAGTATAATTTCCAAAACAATGGAATTTTGTGATTTGGAGTTCATTTTCCCTATCAAAAATCAAATCCCCCAAGACTGGTCGAACTGTGCCAAATGAGGCTGCCTCAAGGCAGAGTGCTGTTGTGGTCAACTTTTGAATGCCTTCCTCAACTCCAAAATGAGCTAACGATAGCTTATTGGAAATGTATTTCAGTATAATTTCCAACCCAACTAGAAAGTTTTTATTTGGAGTTCATTGTCCCTATAAAAAACCAAATCTCCCAAGACTGGTGGAACCGTACCAAATGAGGCTACCTAAAGGCAGAGTGTTGTTACAGCCAATTTGTGAATGCCTTCCTCAACTCCAAATTGAGATCATGATAGCTAATTGGAAATATGTTTGTCTCTAGTTATCATTTGGATCATCAAGAAAGCTATGTGGCCAACCAATCTAGGAGAAAACTTGATTTTCCCGAGGTCGCTCCAGAGGTGCATCAATTCTCCTGAGGCAATTGTATTTTTGACATTTCTTCAGAACCATGAAACTTGTGTAAAAATTGAAGGAGGTATTTATTCCTTGGTATTTTCTGGAAAATAACCTCTCTAAGGTTTCCCAAATTCATCTTTTATTGCTCAGAATCATCATTTGAGTGAAACATATCCTGATGTGTGGGACAAGGTATTTGGCGAAATGAAGTGAAATGAAGGGGATAGGGAGCTTCTAAATTCTTGAGGAAATTTTGGCAAGTATGGAGGGATGTTAGGAAGTAGGGGAAAGTGTAACCTCAGAAGTTGAGTGAGGGGAAGGGGTCCAAAAAGGCAAAACACAGGCCCAACCATAGAAAATTGCCAAGTTGTAGCAAGAAACTAGGGTTTGCGCGAAAATGAGGAATTTTGGGTATCTCAGTGATGGGAAGTGTTTGATAAGGTATTTCAAGTATAGGATGAGGTGTATGAACATCAGGATATAAGTTTTGCCGATGATTTGACCGTCCAAGAGAAATTGCCTTCAAAACCCTAGGAGAGGGAAATGAACCTTGCATAGGTACAACTGCAGCATGAACAAGCTGTGAAATGACCCAATGGAACTTGACATGATAATGAAAACCATCTGAATGATGGTAGAATTAGCTGAATAGTGACATAGACCGACATTTGGACAACTTTGGAAGGAGTACAAGCAAACCCTAGACCTAAAGCCTAGTGACCAAATTTTATTTGAAGACTCACTGAAATGATAAAATTTGACCTTGACACCTTAAAATCACTTGTGTAAGAGCATGTTTGATCACTGGAGGAAGGCTGCAAAGGCTGACAGTAATAGTCCCCATAACACAAAGCCGAACCCAAAACTTTTCATTAGCAACCAGAATAAACTACAACTTTGACCATCATATTTCATAATGTATACGCTACTTCGATGTGCCAAACCAACATATATATGCACTTTTATCAAAGCAAACTAGCATACAAATCTGCAAATACTCACTTACAAAATTCGCAGCTATTCCAGACTTTAGTCACACCTAGATCATAAAATTTGCAGAATAAAACATTCGTCAATATTTAGATCTAGACTATCCATGATCAAACCACACAATGATAATTCATTTTAGGTCTTATGAACCTGATCCATCATCCATCATCAAGGACTTATGTGCATCCTTATTTAAGATCAAGAAAAGAATTAGAAACCCATAACCTTCATATTTGATCTAAATCTTCATAAGATATCCAATACTTGCACACTTTGGCCTAATGATATTCTCATCCTTATATAGTTTTAGGAATTTATCAATACCTCAGACCAAAATCACTTAGGACCAATACCTTGGACCAAATACCTCAGACCAATAGCTTGGACTAAATGCTTCAAACCAATACATCAGACCAAATATCTTAGAGAAAATACCTCGAACCAATACCTTGGACCAAAACCTTGATTTTCCATCCCATACGTGCTTTTCCTTCTGTGAAAGTGCATGTATACGTATACACTCCTTTTATTCTATTAAACTACATGTATACGTTGCTTGGACAAAGTGAACCAACATATACTTCTTAAACCACTCCCTTTCTTCAATCTCTGGAGTATGATCTGTAATCCTTTGTTGTCAACCTGTTGCACTGTGAACTGTCATCTATGTGAGTTGCCATCAAGGACAACACCTATATCATAATGCCAACACTTGGGATAGGATTAAAGGATGTACAAATATGACACAATAGAACAAGGAAGGAGGCATTAGAGCCTATCCCCCCTTAGTGACAAGTTCCTGAACTCGAACCATTAATCGAAGTTTAGTAAACTTCATCTCCGTGAGAGCCTTTGTAAATATGTCTGCAACTTGATCATCGTTTGAACAATATTTCACTTCAAGAACATGGTCATGAATGAGGTTTCTAATCAAGTGCATGTGTAGTTCAATTTGTTTGTTGTGATGATGGTGGACTGGATCTTTGCATATTTGAATGGAACTTTGATTATCACACCAAAGTTTAGTCAGATGCTACTGTTGAAAGCCAAACTCTAACAAGATCTGACAAAGCCACAGGGCTTCCTTACTAGCTTCTATGATGCAACGATAGTCTGCTTCTACTGAGGAAAGAGAAATAGAACTTTGTTTCTTGCAAGCCCATGTAATATGTCTAGAACCAAGAGTGAAAACATAACCTGTAATAGACTTCCAATCATCAGGGTCACCATCCCAATGAGAATCAATGAAACCAACCAATAGAGGAGATTCTTCTGCACTGTAATGAATCCCAAACTGAACTATACCTCGAACATAATGAAGTATTCTTTTAACTGCTTTCCAATTAATTTCATGTGGGTTTTGCATAAACCGAGAAATAAGGCCAACAACAAAGGAAAGGTCAGGATGGGTATACGTTAGATACAAAATTTTTCCTACAAGCTAATGGTATAAGGTAACATCAACCTCAGGGGAAGTACATGTGATTGAAATTTTGGCTCCAGACTGAAAGGGAGAAGGGGTTGGCTTATAGTCTTCCATGTGAAAGTGGTGTAGAAGATCATAGGCATACTTGGACTGGGAAAGGGAAATAACTTCCTTGGATTACAAGACTTGAAGACCAAGAAAATAATGCAAGTGTCCTAAGTCTTTCATTTTAAACTACCTTTTAAGGCTGGAATTCACATGGTTTATAAGGTTGGGATCACTACCAATAAGGATAAAATCATCAACATAAAGAAAAGGAATGATAAGAGACTTACCCACTTTCTTAGTGTAGACATTATTATTAGAATGAGACCTAAAAAATCCAGTATCTAAAAGAAAGTTATCCATTTTGGCATACCAAGCCCGGGGGGGTTGTTTGAGACCATAAAGGTATTTCTTAAGTCGACATACAAGGCTAGAGTCTATTTGTATAAATCTAGAAGGTTGTTCCATAGATATTTTTTCATGCAAGTCCCCATGCAAGAAGGCAAATTTAACATCCATCTGATGGACTTCCCATTTGAAAGAGACAGAAAGGGAAAGAACAAGGCAGATAGAGTTCATTTTTGTAACAAGGGAGAATGTTTCAGTATATTCAATACCTTAAACTTGTGAAAAACCCTTACCAACAAGATGAGCTTTATTTTTATCAACTTTTCCATCTAGTCCAAACTTGGTTATGTAAAACCATTTGCATCTAACAAGTTTTCGTCCCTTTGAAAGAGGAACAAGATCCCATGTATCATTTTCCAATAATGAACGATATTCTTCATTCACAGCTAGGTCCGAAGAAACTGAAGCTATAGATGCTGAAACTAAGTCTTCCAATGGAAAGATCTCGAAAAATTAGGCCAATTAAAAAAAAAGGGCTCTGAAAACGCCTTCCTGATGAAGAAGTTATTGCTTTTTGAAGAAAATTTGTTGAAGACGCCAACGAAGTACGTGAATGTGCGGAAGTGAATGATAATGTTATATTTTAAAAAAAATCCCCTCCCTTTAAAACATAATATAATTAGCTCACTTAAAAAAACAAAAAAAAATTATGTGAACCAGTTTTATAAATAAGTGAAAGTCAATTTTATAATGGTATTTTATGAGCTACCCACTAAATTGTAACTTAAGTAAAAGATAAAGAGAATTTAGAATTATAAGTGACTCACTTTTTATAATGGGTGAGAACTCTTTAAAGTAACTTTAAAACATAAGTTACATGTGTTTTTTTTTAAAGTAACTCAACAAAAAGAAATACTTGAACCCAGGACCTCTATTCTCATAAAGTATCTTTGGACCAAGTGAGCTAGTTTAAAAGGTTAGTAATTTTTGGAAAAGAGGAAGGGGATTTTTATCTTTTTTAGTCACTGAAGCTTTGGAGTGTGTGCTTACTTGAGAAAATCCTTTTTGCCTACAAAACGAAAAACCACACAACCCAACATGGACGTGAAAAACAAAACCAAACCTTATGGCTTGAAGTTAGCTTTCGCCAGAAACTATAATATTTTCTCAATGTTTCTGATTTTCTGAGATCGCACTAAGGCATGGTGGAAAAGAGCATATGCATGAGAAAATTCCTTCCTTTCTGTTTCTGATTTTCCAAGATCACACAAAGTCGCGGGAAAAAGGGAATATGCAGAAATGAAAGGTATAGATCCAATAATAAAAAACAAAGAGATAAATAAACTGAAATAAATAGATAGATAAATAACTAAAACTGCAAATAAAGGTTGTATACCTCCAGATCTTAAAAATGACATAGCTAGGGCCACTAGAAACCTTTTCGCGCGAAATGAAAAGGGTTACTCACTGGAACAGATTCTCCTAACACAATAGAGCAGTCCTCTCAGCCCAAAAGTGGTTAGGAACAATGGATCTAGGAAACAACAATCAGATGCAGCTGTACCGACTTCGGATTTGGATCACCAATGGATGCAACCCTCAAATAGCTCTAATACCATGTAGGAATTTACAGGGTGAGTTCCTCAGATAGAACACCAAAGAACACTGCTCACAAAAAAATCACAGATCAGTACACCAGTATTCTTGACGTGGTTGAAACCCTCAAAGAGGGGAAGCTTGAGCCAACACAACGACTTCAGGCAATTTATTATTGTAAAAGAAAGAAAATTCACATAAGCTTCTTTCATGAATGGTCACGTTACAAATGACCCTCCATGCTCTTTAAATAGAGATCATGGACAAATCAAGTGTTAAGCCATGAATCAGGTGTTGATAATACCGAGGAGAGAATAAACTGTCGAATCGCTTCATGTCTAGAACATATTGTGACTGTCGGATTATAAGTTTCAAAAACTACATAATAAAGAAACACACTTTACCTAACTATACTCTAGACCAAGTTATACTTAACTATTTCCTATGTGTCGGAATATAAAAATCGCTTTACTTCTTTTTATATATGCTTTTTGAATGTTTTCTTTAGCTTTTGCAACATATATTTTAGGTTTGATTTCCAAGTGTTTTATTTTCAAGAAAAGTGTGCTTTCCAGTTCTTGCAACCAACATACGTGTGTGCCATTTCATTTCTATAAGTTACTTCTATAATTTCACTTTCCTGTAGCATAGTCTACCTGATACCTTAACTAGATTTATTGTCATCTAGCCTACACTCCAACATCTCTCACTTGCATAAGGATTGGAATAGGAAAGAGATATTGCTTGTTTCACATATAGTGCTAAACCCTCCTAAGTTTATACAAACTCTAGATTGATAATTAACAATGACTCTTGGATTTTCAACATTGTTGATGCGATACTAAGGGCCATCATCGTGGCCAAGAGCATGACTAGTTTCTTGTTGTAATGTCTCCAGTAGTTCCTTATTATGCATTATATATGGAAATACAAGGAAAATGGTTTAGATAAGGTGGTATTTTTTGGTACAAGGTACATAAAGCTTTAGTAAGATTAGACAACTCATTAACTTAGGGAAGTGGAAGGTCATATATGTGGAAGAATATGATCCTAGGAACCATAAAGAGGGCCCTGAAAGCCAAATATATCCATATAAGTGATGGAGAATGGAGGAAACTAGATTTCTCAATATCGTAGATGAAAGATGATTTCAAACTTGCATTGACCTTATCTCTATCATTATCTTTAAAATCTACGCTCTAAAAAATCACTAATCATGAAAATAATGTACTTATTGTAATGGCGGGGAATAATAATAAAAACACATAGATGAGATGGTGCTGCCAATTAAGTCAACTCAAGATCAATAATTTTCTTGTTCGTGCAATTGATCATTAGGTTTACAAGTTTTGCATTTCATATGGGTTACTTGTGTTTATGGATGGTCCTACAATGAATATTATCTCTAATGACTACCACTTTGGAACTCAGTGCTTCCAAAAAGTAACAAAATTAAAATCACAGGTTGTTATGAAAATCCTAGAACTTGGTGACCATGTATTCCTTATTGATGTAGATGTCCACTTTCTCAAAGAACTAAATTTTTATCTTCGACCCGCTGCATTTGTGACACAAAGTTACAAATACAATGATATAGATCCATTAAATCTACCTCGGCGTCGAAAATCAAGTTTCTACTTTACTCAATATGAGATCCTGCAACCATTTTTTCTTTAGACAAGATTGTAAAAAATGCTAAATTTTCATATCTATTAGAACAACCAAACTTCTATGATATTATGTGTGGGGAAGAGGATGTAAATAGAGTTGGTGATTATGTATGTATCAAACAAGGAAAAACTTAATAGTCCATTTCTTAGACAAAAAATAATTTCTCAAATGCATATTTCCATAATTTGTGGGAGAAGAGAAATTTGAAAGGTGCTTGAAAAGATCAAGGATGTATTATCATGTATAACAATTGGATAAGTGGGAGAAAACACAGACTAGAGAGTCAAAGTCAATATTATTCAGGAGGATGAGGAAAATAAAAATATATCAATCGATATGAAATACTTTTATTTTGTAAATAAATCTTTCACTACTATGTAGTTCAATGTAAACATTCTAAAGGCTTGATTGGATAATAATATGGTTGTAAAGAATACATTTTATTGGATTGAATAATGTTTTGTTGATGATTATAGAACCTGTCAACATACAGGGGGTCTCCGTGATATGAAGTCTCAATTAGACCTCACACCGTTTGGTATAGGACCCCTTCCGGAAACATCGCCCACTTGCCCTTAAATATTTTCTTTGGTTGCAATAGTTAGCACAAGAGAGCAATGTACATGTTCTTTTGAATGAACAAGTGAGTATGCCTTGTTGAATTCTCAATTGTAAAATGTATCAAGGTTCGTTCACGGAGGAAAATGAAAGTGTTTCTTTAAGACAAAAGTAATAGTACTATTCTAATAAATACACATGCACATACATATGAAAGAATCGTTAATCAACTAGAGAAATAGTCCACAGAGAAGTAATGATTATGAAAACAATTACAACATACATTCAACAAAGTGAGCACCAAAACCAATGAAATAGTTCAATTTATTTAGTATAAATTACAATAACATATACCAAAAACATTCAAATAATAGTATCACAACATTCACGATATATGCATGAAAGTGTGTTGGCTCAATGAGCTTCAAGTATTAAGTGAAAGTTCCAAGATACATCGATATAATGAACACCACTAACTCTAATAGTGTAGTGCTAAGCCACCACTTTCTCTCCAATAGATCTATCTTCCTCTCTAATGCCTAGTTGGAGGAGCTAAGGTGAAAATCCTTTTGCCTGAGATATGACAGTGTATATATAACAATTAAGGTGACTCTCCACCTCCCGTATGACTCTTCAGCTTCCCTTATGACTCTTGAAATTCACTATGAATTTTCGAATTATCATGAGAGATTTTGACTTCTACATGAATTTTCAAATTCTATAGGTGACTTTTGGACTTCCACCCACTTTACATTTTTTATTTTATTGAAAACTACACAAGTACATCCACAAATGATGTGGCACATGATGACTCATATGACTCTTCAGATGACACTTTGACAAGAAATGACTTGACACAGATGATGTGGACTTGATGATGATGTGTCAATTTCAAGCTTATCCTCTTGCTACTATCTTTGTGTCTTCATGAAAGATGTTGCATGTTATTCCTCTTCCTCCTCCAAAAGGCTTGAAGATATGAAGTCTTCACTCTGATCTTGTTCCTTCATTTTTTGTTTCAATCTAGTGTCCCTTCATATTCTTATTTAATGATCATATTGTGTTCACAACTTCATAAGTTTCTTCTAGAATAGTCTCCTTCTCCTCGTTTTTAAGCATAATCCAGTCATGACAAGATATGGCACTTACAAATTAAATTTTCTCATGATAAGACAACATCATTCCATAAATATCCTAGTCTTACGTTCTTTATGAGAATTTTTGATTGGCCTAGAAATTGAGTACCACGTTAGGATGAAGGCACAAGAATTGCACAGTGTGTAGTTCCATAGGATAGGAGTGAGGGACTAATGATTGTGATTGTGTAGTGCGCACTAACGGGAGGCGTGAGAAGAAAGATTGTGCAGTTGAGGGTCAGAGTGAGGTAGGATTTCCCATGATAACTGTGAAATGTGTAGTTTTGGAGCAAGACCGAGCGATTGGATGCAGTTGGGTAGTTCAAGGAGATAGAGAGATGGATACATAGTGCACAAAAGGAGGTTGACTATGAGATAAGAATGCACAATTATAGGGAGTAAAATGTTGTTCTTAAGCACTATGAGTGTGCAATGCATAGTCCTTGGAGGCAATGACTATGCATTACGTAGTTCCAGGAGGAAAAAATGTTGATTGATGCTTGAAACTATGCAATTAAAATTTTAGAGGGGCAGAGTGAGTCCATGTTTGTCGGGCATGAAAATTTATAGAATTTGTCTAAATGTGGGATCACTGAGGAAGAGATGAGACCATGATAGAATTTCAACATGATCACACACTTAGAATAATCGACGAAACAACCTTGAATGCTCAACACCTAGAATCAATATAACTCCTTTGATGTGACAACAAAACAATACTTTCCTCCAAGTGTGACACTTAAGATACACTTTACGACGCCAGTGATGACACTAACAAAACAATACAAAAAGCTTTGGGAATGATTCTAGTACATGGACTCATTGGTACCAAAGTTGCCTCTTAAAATGAATCATAATTCTTCTTTTACAATGTGCAACACTTCCCATGCCAAAAGACAACACTTAGATTTTCTTCAAAAAGGGACTAGAAAACTTAAAGGATTTACATGGGATGACTCTTGCTACTAGAAACGACTACTCACAAGGTCAAAGTGGGCTTTCAAATTTGGACATAGGCCAAAATTTTGGAGGGTGTTGTAGCAATGACAACATGTTCCTAGTGACAGTGAAGAGTTTGAGGCTATTGATTTTCTTTAGGTTTCTCTTGAAAGAGGATATTAAGTTAAGATATGCATTAATATATACTAAGGTTGGTGAAGGAAAAGTTATTCTCTCTTTTCTTGCTAATGTTGGTGCACAATGCAATAATAGTAATGTAGAAAGGCATGAGTTGAATACTTTTTTAAAAGTTGATGTCCAAGGTTTATTAGAGGAAATTAGGGATTCTGTACAAGTACTTCGACAAGACAATTTTTATCTATAATTCGTAATACAAGTAGTTGGGTATCTAAGCACCAATTATGTCAACATGTCCTATGAAAGTAAGGCCATTATTGTAGGATTTAATGTTGGAGAGCCTAAAATTAATCATGCTCATGTGGAACATAGAAATATTGAATTTTACTTATACAAATTCATCTATGAGCTTGTTGATGACATGTGTAAGGAAATGGAGGGGAATTTCGAACCAATGGAGGAGCAAGTAATTATTTTAGTTGCAGTTGATATGAGTGGCCTTAGGTTATCCAAACGCCAACATAACCTAAATAAAAATTAATAGAGCAGGATGGATGAGGGGTAGGGTGAACTACATAAAAATTAATAAAGTGGGATGGATGAGGGCAATAGAGGGTGGAATGAGAAACCACCCATTTTATCATATGTGACATGACAACAAATTATTGGGTCTACTCCCACCCAATGAAAATTTTGAAAGCAACTCGTGAGCTCTTCGAAATTGTTGTCAAACTCACATGTGGCATAATGGTTTTTAATAATCGAAAACATGGCGATGACATGAAGGATCTTACTGATATACCAAGGAGATCTTATTGGAAGTATTCAAGGAGGATGCCATGAAGTATCTAATTGGTATAGCAAGGAGACCTTATTGGAAGTATTCAAGGATTACTTGCAGATCATAATATCATAAAAATGAATTTGATGAATGGTAATAACATACAAAAATCCATGTTAGTGGAATTCTCAATAATTCTTCTCACAATGCAATAGCCCTAAAAAATATATCAAATTCTCCTATGCCAAAATTCAATGATAAACCCACAATATGCTTTATGTAAAGATGCATTTTGTTCCTTTGGTGGACCAATTCAAGCACCACTATGAAATGCTTTACAAATCCCATCTCATTCTATTTGATTTTAGGGTGCCACCTTATATTCAATGCCAATAACCCTATGAAATACCTCTCTTGTTACTTTTTTCAAGTTCCATTCAGCAGAAATATGTGGGTGGAAACATGTTGTAGAAAATATATATTGTCATCTCAAGAAAATTAACCTTATCCATGGCATGTAATACAACAATTGTTGCATGAAATGATGAATAATGGATAAAAATAATAGTAGGCATTCGTTTGGTAAGGCTTAAACTGAAATGATCTGAACATGTTTAATGGTTTGACTATATATGGGGGCCTATGCTTTGGTTCTGGTGCAATATGAAGAGGTGTCGGCATGATGGGAAATGGGTTTGAATTAGTTAAATGAGTGATTATAAAAAATTGAAAACATTCCAATACCTACAATCAATTACAAAAGACTAATTATTATGTTTTTAATTTATAGAGGAAATTATGGGGAAAGGTATGTAACATTAGCAAAGTTTCAGAACAAATGATAAGATATTTGGCAGAATCCTTATGATGACTCAAGAATCAATAATAGGTAGGAGGATATTGGAGACTAAATGATAATGCTAAGAAACTTATTTTTTAAAGAAATATAGGACAACTAATCAACTTAGGTGTCAAGTGTTTTTGAATCCTTAACCTCAAATGTATCTCAAGTCTATTTTTAGTAAAATAGTTCGGAAATCGAAGAGAGAGGATGAGTTCTCAAGGAGAATAAAAAGTGGAAATAACAATAGGATGAAGGTGATTTTTTTTTTCTAACCACAAAATTAGTTTTTTTCCTTGTAAATTTTCTAATCAAGGCATCCATCCATTGGATTCACCTAACTTTTATTCATAGCTTTGTTTTCTATCTTTTCACTGTGTTAAGATTCTCATTCTTTACCTCTTTTCTTTCTATAATGAATGTAATTATTATAGTTTTCATCTAGGGTTCTGTTGTCGCACAGATTCTCACGACAACACTCAGACCGGGGGCTATCACTCTGATCCCCGATCTCTCCGTTTAAGCCTGTCTCCTGCAGCTAAGGGGGGTAGACCCTGTCAGAAAATGGAAGACCAACTGTGAACCAATTGGTTTGAGAGACACGAAATGAAACTAGCACTAAATTGATTTGTTCAATTTGATGGACCAGTGGCTTATGGGTTTGATGCTAAAGAGATTATTTACTGTATGTTGCAAAGATGTAAACAGAGTACAACAACCATAACAATGCAAGATATCCAGTAAACTCACGATGTTTTTAACGATGATCTGGCAATTTAAAAAATAAACTTTGAAAGACACAACCATGTAAAGCTTGCATTTACCAGATATTGTATTTAAGCATGCGAAATCACATAAAAGATAACCAATAATCCCACATCAACATTTTAGCCTCAGCAAGACAGATAGAACACGATGAGACTCCCAAGCTAAGACTGAATCTGGCAAAAAATTCCCACGATGCTTTTCCGACAAAATTTTAAACCAAAAAATCTAAACTAAAAGAAAATTTAAAAGTTTAATCTAAAATCTAAAAGAAAATTATTGTCTTTTTTTTTATGATATATATATATAATATATATATATATAGATATATATATATATATATGAAACAAAATCTAAAAAGGAAAACTATATTTAAATTTAATAAAAAAAATTAAACCCTAAAAAATTAAAATCTCAATCTAAAAAAAAACCTTTAGAAAGAATTTTAATGAATTTTTTGATTTGATTTAAAATCAAACCTAAAAAATAAAAAAAAATAATATTAAACCTACACATAACAAACATAAGGCATATATACACATTAAATAAACAAAGATAATCAAACTAAAAGAATAAACGATTTAATTCTACGCTATACATATTAAATACACTAAAAAAGAAAAATTGAACTCAAATGAATCAAACGTAAAACAAAACCAAACTTAAAATCATTAAAACCCTACCGAAGTCCAAAACGAAAGTCTAAAAAAACCATTAAAATCTAAAGGAAAAACCCTGCAGTTGTTTTTGCGTTGCACCAGAAATGAAATGATTTCTCTCTACGCGTACAAAGAGAACATCTGCTCATAGAAAACAAATGAACTCACCTTACCCACACCCGTATCAAAGCGTAAACGCCTGTGTAAAAATTTTAAAGGCTGTTTTGTGTGCAGATGATCTAGGCAGCGAAATAATAGCAGACGGCATACACACAAAGTCGAAGTCTATCTGCAGGTTACGTTAAAAGCCAAAAATGATTCTTTGTATGCAGGCACAGAACGATTCACACGCGAGATTAACCTGGCCCGCAGAAGGAAAATGAGACTTCAAGACGTCAAAGAAATCAATCAATATATATATATATATATAAAGTCGATGCTCTTACCTGACGCCCATGAAAACCTGAATCTTTACCACGGCTCTGATAAATTCAACATTTTTCTGTTCGGATGGGTATAGGAAATGCGTGGTTTGAGCTGAAGAATGAAACTGAGACACGAGTCCACGCAATGCACTTCTCAGCTCGCTTTTTTTTATTTTTTTATTTTTGGGCAGCAGATAGGATGTGGTGGGCAGCGGGAATGGTTTCTGGAAAAGCGAAGGAGAAGAGATGGATTGATCTCGTGAAATTTGAATGCAGGTGGAAGCTATATGTAATAGTTAGGAAATGCATATTGGAGGCCTGTACAACACTGAGCGAACACCACAAAATCTGAAGAGTTCTCTTGCTGCGTGTTGAAAACCCCAAAAACCTTTCAGTCATCAGCACTTGTAACCTGCAAATGGAAACAAAAGAACCTGGAGAATATATACAAAATTTAAAATGAAACCCTGCAAACCGATTAAAATTTTCAAAATTTATAGCTCTACAAAGCCAGATTTGTCAGTTACATCAAATATTTTTCAGAAAACTTCAGATTGCTAATAAAATGCCTTAGAGAGTCTCTCATGCAAATCATAAAATAAACTAGATGATTAACCGAGGATCAAAACTAGCTGGGCTCTACAAAAAGTGCTTATGGGAGTTGGCTGGTTCAGCCTAGAACTTCCCCTAACGCCCACTGATCTTCTTCAACAAGATATTCCTGCACAGCTCACTTTATCCATCAATAAAGAGAGAAAAATAGTACTAGATCTCCGTTGCAATAGAGATACCTGCCATTACTTCAGAAACCCTAACACCATTCAAACCCTAGCATGTAAACAAGATACCTATGCTCAACAATACTCTTCATTAAGCTGCTATTAATGGCTGAAAATTAAAATATGCAGAAAACAAAATAGCTCACAGCACTTGAAGAGAGTAAGACCAGCAAGGTTTTGACCCGAAAGTCTTCTTTATTAGCACGAGAAAATATTTACAAGAGAGCTTCTTTAGCCAAAACTCAGATCCAATATCCAATGATCTCAAATGACCCCTAGCACCCTATTTAAAGGAAAAAATCCCAATGGCTAGTTTGAGTGATCCACGACAAAATGATCTCAACCGTCGATGAGGATCAAGACATCTCTTAATCTCATCCGTCGAATTTTTTAATGCATTAAAAATTTGAAATTCTCAAAATATTATTATTTTATTATTATAAAAAAAATATATATTATTTTAATTATTTTTAATTATTTTTTCGTATTTTTTATTTTTTAATTTTATTTATTTTATTTTATTTTTATTTTTTATTATTTTTATTATGGATCATCAAACACAACCTTTGGAAAATTTCCCTAGGACCTAGGACTTAAGACGCATGAGGGGATTGACATTTTTCCTAACCCTCAAGACACTTTACATCATGAATTTTACAATTTTTACATCTTCAAGGGGGGAAACCCTTTGACAGACCCTCATAGACCACCCAGTTCTCCGACCAAACATAATCTAGCAAATTAAGACACTATGATTCTCCTAAGACTCTAATGATAAAATTCATTCTGGCTTTGGGGTCAGGTTGAAGGAAAACTCTGCCAGTCATGGATTGGTGAGACGAAAAACCTTTCAGAATGAAGATTATCACTAGAAAATTAGGTCCGCCCAGGCAATTTACATACATGACTCAGCTCTTGATCCAAGCGGATATTGGTGGCCACCCGCTAATTCGACTTGGATCCCCTCTAAGTGCTTCGTGCAGTTTTTCTCAGTTTCCTTAATTATGGCACAATTTACTATTTTTAGCAGTTTTTCGGGTCCTAAACTTCCGGAGCCATTTTGAGGCCCTAAACGACGTTTTTTGGGAAATCTACCACCAGCAATTTTTCATGACTAAAAATTGTCTTTTCCGTCATAGTCCTCGGAGAGATCTTTCCAACGGGCTATCATGCGCGTCAAACGGAGATAGGACGACCAATTCGTGACCCCGGGAAGTTGATGTACCAACTTACCCAAAAACGGGGCCCACAATTTGGCGTTTCATCTTCTAGGGTTAGGTTTTGGAATGTGAAGGGTTTTTCCATTATTTCTCAACGATAAATAGGCCTTCGAGCCTCATCGTATCACAGTTCAGAGGCATCTAGCCACACATCTCTTCTCATAGATAAGCTGCCATCACCCTAGCTAGTTTATTTCCATTTCTGGTTGTAAGCATATTTTAGTATTTTCCATTAATGAAATGAAGTATTATTTCCGCTGCATCTTTGTGTATATGGTTATC
>APFE031026184.1:2685-18154 GCA_000404065.3 Pinus taeda
GAAGCATCCAATACCATGGACCAAAAACCATCACGTCCAAAACCATGGACCGAAAACCATCGCGTCCAAAAAACATGTGTGAAAATCATGCACAAAACCATAGGTGGGTCTGCCCAATCTAACATAGGGTCCAAAACCAAAATTTTCCAGGCCGCTGCCCCGGACCCCATAAAGTGGGGTTACGGGTACCCCTCAAACCCCCTGTTAACTATGTGGAAAGAATATAACACAACCCAACAATGATTATGTGGTTATCCCTTTTTCAATGAATAATGGGGACTGATGTGGCATCCTCTATAATCATGGTGGTTGATTTTGATAGGTCAACCTCCAAGAGACAAAAATTTTTCATACAAGCTTCAATTGATGTGATTCTTGTGTCATTGGAAATGCTTCAACATGTATATCATGGAATCTAGGCACATAGTAAGGTTAGGACCACAAAAGGTGTTCATTTAAGGCCTCAAAATGGCTCTTGAAGTTTTTCACTTGAACTTTTTCAAACTAGAACCACTGGTAAAAATGGTCCTATGCACTAATTCCTCCACTTTTTCAACTCTAGATGTATTAATATGGATGAAAAATAGGATAATGATCTAATTCAAATCATGATTCATTTTCCTATATTTACCTCTATACAGATCTAGGTGCAAGCAAACATTCCACCTTTTTGTTCAACCTAGTCAATGCACCTTCTAAAATCATTATTAATGTTTCTAAGCATATCCTCATTTCAATAATTTAATGTAAGAAGAGGAAACTTGACCCATACTTGAACAAATGATGGAATGTAATTTTTGGTCTTGTAATAAGAATTCCATCTATCAAGATACAACCCTTAGGCTCTGATGAATTATGGGACACTTCTGAAAATCAAATCCCAATTAGAGTTCTATTCAAACAAACAAAAATGAAAACCCTTTCCCACAAAATGACAGAGCAAGATTTTCCTCAATTAGTGGGTTCCATTTTTTTTTCTAAGTAATACTATTCTATTGAAAAGAAGCAAAATAAAAATACAGCGAGGCACCAACCTCTGTGGTGTTGAACAAAGTTATGTAAAAACTTATCAAAAGACTGAAATCGACTACCCAGTGAGGGGAAACTAGTCCAAGTGAACCCAAAAAAAAAGCCCACGCAAGGGTCTTAAGACTTAACTTAAAAAGGCCCACACAGGAGTCCTAGATCAAAGCAATAAAAAATGTGCCAGAAGGTATGAAAAAGAAACAAAAGAAAATACCTCACACAAGAAGCTCGTAAAACCTCCAACAAATGGAAAAGCGACACCTAGCGCCTAGATCATCAGTCTGGATAGACCCCCTGGATGTCATCAGGGGTGGGCTCTTCTACAATGCGACACATGTACTCATACCAGCCATCATCCTCTGCTGATGTGCCACGCGGGATGCCACTAACTACTTGTATTCCTGCTGAGCTACCCTCGACTACTTGTTTGCATGATGTGTCGCTTGGGATGCCTCCAACTTCCTTCGTGCCACCAGCTCTACCTTCAGTAGCATGCTTGCTTCCAGCCAGCTCTTTGCCATGCAAAATCCCAATTTTCCCTACCATCTGTTGCTTGCATGGTTCATGATCATCCTTGTTCCTCTAAATGGCCTCCTACTGCTCGCCACTATTCCTTTTCTCTGGTCCAAGGTCGTGGGTCTGAGCTTCCTGCTTAGCCTGCGCACTGATTTCCTCACTGAAGGTAACAGTGATAGTGGTTATTATAACTGGACGAAGCAACGTACCATGGAAGTGATATTGGGTAGTTTGGTGAGAGGGGTGAGGTGAGGTGGGGAGATTGGCTGTATGGGTAGCTGCGTTCACTCTTTGGGCATCATGGGCCTGTGACCTACCTCTACCACTGCAAGTATCAGGGTATCTTCCAGAGAAGGGACCATAGGAATGAGTGGTAGAAGGGGAAGAGGAAGGAGAAGCAGGTTCAGGGCTGGGCATTGCGGGGGGGTGGCGAATGCTTCCACCTCGACCACCCCCTCTTCTGTTTTGCATTCGATGGCAAGTGCGTACCATGACTGTATTGATTTCATAGTTTGCAGTTGGGGAGACAGAGGTATCTATGGGATTGAAGTGGCTATTCAGAAGAAAAGCAGAGGAATTCTTAGCGTGATTCAACACACAGTGAGGTGTTTGGGAGAAATGGAAGCCATTTCCCAAATTGACACAGCTGAGAATCCAACAACGCCTTCCAGTGATGGTACAAGAGCTCGCCTCTATAGCTTGAGGGTGGCAAGAGCAATTTTACAGGGGAGGGATAAATGGATTGTGGTTTGCGGAGGCCATAGCCATATGCCTACTATGAGTTTCTCAACTTGAGAACTAGAGTAATGGTGCTTGCAAGTCGACTGTAACTTGCCATAAATTGGGATGGAAGGGGATGCAGGTGGCCATGTGGCCAATCCGCCTACCATCCTTCTGTCTAATCTTCATTAACTGCATCGTAATCACTCGCATCTGGGTAGTGAGTTCCAATTCTTATCAATCAAAGATTTCTGATATTTGGTGGAGGGTTAGATTCCTTTGAACTATCCTATCAACCCAATATCTACAATATGAAGGGCCATAGAATTAGATGCATTTTCATTCATAGGGATATTGTCTATTTTCTTGACAAATTGGAAGGGGTGGGATTTCTAGATTTGAGGGCATGCAGATACTAATGCATTTGAATGCATTAATGTTGGGGGAAAGAGGAGGTTGGAAATAGGTAGGCCCTCCTGTTCCTGACACTATGGGTAGATCTATACAAATTAGAAGGCATGGTTTTGGGAGAGAGATGCATAACCAAAAATACCCACATGAAAAACATTGTAACCGAAAGTAAGAGCTAAATTGTGTTATTACAAACTAAATATTTATAAAATTAGGTGGTGAGGATTTATTTAATTTAATAATTAATTAAAACTGAATTGGGTTATTTACAAAATATTTACTTGTAAAATTTTATATATGTATGGTGTAAAAATTATAATTAAATCCTCAACATTTAATTGTTTTAATGAAATAAAATAAATAAATAATTGAATTAATTGTTTGAGTGTTCTGGAATAAACGGTGTCGTTAGTTTAGAAACTTTCAATGTTGGAAGTGGACACTCCACTTTCATTAGGGACAATTGAAGCAAATGTGTGCGAAAAGAGCACACAAATAGGGAATCACTCACGAAACAATAATCTTTTGTTCTTTCAAAATTTTTGTATTTATGCACTCTTTTCACACACTTTTGTTTCAAATGTCCCTAATGATGGGTGGAGTGTCCACTAAAAAATGTTGGAAATTTCTAAACCATGTATATAATTTATTCCAAAAAACTCAATCAATGATTACTAACAATGAAATATTCATGTTTGCAATTAAATTAGTTATTTAGAAATTGATTTCCTTTAAAGTTATAACTTATAATATTAAAAGATGAATTTTCTTATTAAAAAAAAATTGATAACTAGAGACTATAGAGATAATGTTATGTTAATTAATATCAATTGGAGGAAAATGTAAAAATATCCATTACAATACTTTAAATATATCATACTATGATCCAAATACAAAATTAAAAGACAACTTAAATAGACAATTCTGATTAAATTATCGAACATAAACATTAAAAAACAAGTGTAAGTTGCATTGTAGCAAGTCCCCTAGCTTATAAGGAGGGATTGTAATTTGTAAATTAGTTTTTAGAAAATAGCTTATGGAAAATGTTTAGTCAAAAGTTAAGCACACTGGTTGTGGACTATACAAAGGAAATATATAGGTGTTGTATAAATTTCTCCACTTGGTGCTATGTCTTTATTAGTACATGTGTCGTATAGAAATGAGGTCCCTACACCATGCAAGATACAAGTTAGTTTTCACTGAACTTTGTTGAAGAAATACTATGATTTGGGACCTATGAGACTAGCCCATTCCTCTTTAAGTTGTCATTTATATTATTATCATAGATTCAAATTTCTTTGATATGTAAGTAGTATTTGTATTATTATAACAAATCCAAAACTCTCTGGTCAATGGAAGCGAAAATACCCTAGTGTTTTGTTGTGCACATAGTAAAGTTCATGGCAATGTTTGATCACATTGATTATAGTCACTAGAGATGCAATTGATTTAAATGATCCTTCATTTATGTGTTAGGTATTTCATTACTTAATCTTAGCTCAAGTGGTTAAGTCTTTCTAAATCTTGCATTTATTTGAAATCTCATTTTGTCAATACAATACCATATTTAGATTTCATCTTTATATGTATAGGAATGAACTCTTCTCTCTCTCATTCACTAGAAGCAAGATGTTAGGAAGAAACATAAAGCTTTCGCATCCTTGAAAATGGATTCTTGGATTTACTTGACCATCCCTCAGAAATGGATGCTTGAATTTATTAGGAAAAGCATGTCCTTCGATAAAATTATTGACCTTAGTGGAACTGTAGGAATCTTCAATGATGACCTTTTACAGTTTTCAAAAGAAATAAATAAGTTGAGTGAAATTGAATTTTATCAAGTGCATTGAAATGATAAACAAGGTAATTTTTTCTATAGTGAGATATTTTGGAAAAACCTTCTACAACTTAAATCTAGATGGTTGTAGGAAGGTCATTGATCAAAATCTTAGGTTTATTTCTCACTACTACAAAATCTTGCTAGATTTAGACATCTCAAAATGTAATATTACAAGTAATGGGCTAGTTTTGGAAACTACAACAATTATTCTCTACAAATTCTCTCTATTTCTAGTTGCACATAGATAATTGATAACCATGTTTGTTTTATAGTGAAGATAAGGTAAACTTTAATTAGCTTAAAACTAGAACAACGCATAAGGGAAACTCTAACTCGCTTGAATCTAGAACAATTCTATGGGATTAGTAAGAAGGTATGTGATTTTCTTCTCCCATAGGGGCCCCTACCTCTATAGTGGCTATATTGAGACCCCTCTTAATTAGCAAATAAGGTTATAGTAAGGTGGGTCATTTATGCACCTTAAAAACCTATAGGATCTATGCATTATTTTCAATTTCATGGCAAGTGGAAAATTACATTCATTCATGGTGAAAGTTACATTCTTTATATGCCATGAATAGCACTCAAAAGACCATCCAAAGCTAATTGTGCCATAAACATAGTCTGAAAAATAAACAAGAACCCAAAAAAAAATGTTGTAGCCACAAACTACCCAAAAATCATACATCGTTTTAATTGTATCAATAGTTTACAATAAAATTTGTTGTCACAAAAAATGTCTAAAGCAACAAAACTATCCACGGAAAACTATTGATCGATGACATAAACATAGCATAAATAGAATTGAATGGGTGACCAGTCCTGAAACTCACTAAAAGTACTGTAAAAAACTGTAATTGAAGCTGTCATGGAAGGATAAATGCATAGTTTATTGTTCTGCTTGAAGCCCTTCAATGAAAGTGTGATGATGGTATCCATTTCCTTGATCATGATTGCACTCCACTATATGCCATGAACCTAGATCTTGTGTAGTACCTGCTTTAGAATGTGCATCGACTTCTCTATTCCTTTCCCTATAAATATGAGCAACACATATTTGATCAAAATAATTTTTTAACATGTTGATATCTTACCGAATAGGACATAAGATGTAAATATGATGTCTAGAAATGTTTTTGAACCAATTAACAATTGTCTTTGAACCACGAAAAATACGAATCATCAGATTCCTAATTCTGAGCAAAATAACATGAGAAGTTTCAGATCCATTATTTTTTCATAATTGTTTTTCCTTGATCCTCGACTGAATTTGATCTCGAAAGAGTGGCTATGTGATAAATGAAGGACTACCCCACCCCAATAGGGGTCCTCTTAAGAAGAGGATCCATATAAGTGTGCCCATCGAATAGAGAAATCAGTAACTTTTTCAACAATGGGACGCGAACACGGAATGAGATAAAATTTTAAGATAAATGCATGTACCACTAAATATTGGGCTGCCACAAAGTCTAGAATAACATGTTTATCTAGAAAACAACAACTTTTCTTGTGAGCCAAATTCCCCATGATAGTAGGAGAGGAAGAGCACGAAGCTTTTTAGGAGTAACAAAATTCCACCAAGATTACTAGGCAAATGTATAAGAAATTTCATGCCAATGAGAGATTATACTCAGAGATGCACAAGTTGAATTCCAGTTCAATGAAGAAAATGGATAGAAGAGAAAAGGTCAAGTTAGAGTCTCCCGATCATTTTTACATAATGGACACTGCTTTGGACTAATGATATCTCATTGAGCCATATTGTCTCCTGTGGGAACCCAATTTTCCAGGATACATAATTGGAAGAGATGTTCTTTTGTAGGGCATTTGATCTTCCATAGAATTTTCCACCACCTGGAGAGAAAAGGGGGCTTCATACCTTTGATTAGAAAGACATACACTGATTTAGGGTTGTAGTTTAGAGAGATTGCATGATTCCACATCAGTGAATCCTCCCTATCCCTGATGCAAACATCATATTCATTTAGATAGGCTATGAAATGTTGTTAGAGATCGTCCTAGTTTCCTTGTAGATTAAGGTGATGCGCTGAATGCCAGCCCTACCCCCATATTGAGGAACTTTCCTCATCTCCAACATGAGCCAATGTTTCAAATCCAATTGTTGAGAGATGATCTACCATATTTGCAGGAGATGATAGTTTGGGCCACTTGCAACCCATGGATCTGATCCAATTCTAACATGCTCCCCATTACCCACTTTTCGAACCAATCCCTTTTCAATCACCTCAAAAGAGTGAACGATCACCTTCCAAATAACTGAAGCATTTGGTCTCCTTCGATTTGGGGCCCAAATCCATTCTATAATTGACCAAGGACTTTTGTATTTGTGCAAACAACCTCAGACCATAAGCTACTTATAGAGATCATAAGCTAGCCTAGCTTAGAAGTTAGAGCCTCATGGAAGCTTCACTCAATGAACCTATGATATATCACATGCGTTCATGGCATATTAAATAATACCCTTGATTTGACTACATATTGAAAAATGTTGGAAATTAATTAATGCAACAATGAAATACACAAAAAAATTGGGGAGACACAAACAAAGAAAAGCATAAAACAAGAGAGACACATATGTATGTGGTTCACCCAATTTGGGCTACATCCATGGAGAAACTTTTAATCCTTCCTTTTATATTATCCAACAAAATGGAAAGATACAATGTGCAGCAAATGCATTGTAATTTTCTCTTCGCTTTCACATAGTCTACTCTATCTTTTTCTCTTATAACAATAATACATAGTCGTAATACAATTCCCTCATATAAACCGAAGGTTGCCTTATAGGGAAAAAAACCCTATATTAACATAACTTCTATCGTGAGATCATCCGCATAATGAACAAACCAGAATTACTATGAAATTACAATATTTTACAAGACAAATTTTCATCTATTTTTAGCTTCCCCTAAGGGCGATTAAACGGGCGACATTGCAGCCTCGTAAGGAACATTGATCCAAAGCAGCTGAAACAAAAAAACCTTTGAACAATCACGAAGATAATGAGGCTTCACACCCACCAAGAGATACCTCTAAAAATCACATTATTTAACCCCCTACCAATATGAACCAGATGCACCTTTCTAATTTAAAAAACCACTAGTACTATAGATATCCATTTTCATTAACATTTTCCTTCCATGTGTCAATGCTTTTTTGTTTGTATGCATGATTTGTTATGCCAAATTCTTAAGGTGGATACTTGCCTGCAGGTATGTATAAATTGTTGAAATGTATATATGGAAAGATATGTATAAATTGTTAAAATGTATATATGGAAAGAGCCATCTTAAATACGGAGAGCCTAGAGGGATCAAATTTCTTCACATTTAAATTTTTTTATGACCTTACATTATTTAAATATTTTGTATAGTTATTTAATTTTTCATAATTTTTTTGTTCCATGTAAAAAGTTATATCACATTGTAAGTAACATGAAATTATCTGTTTCTAATATTTTTATTTTTATAATATCCAGTTAGTGGACCTACCCTCCGGTGGTGTGTACGGTAGTTTGAGATGGAAGTTTATATGGTTCATAATTTATTTATTTCACATATTGTCGGCCCAGAAATTTGGGTGCCCCATATGGAGTGGCGATCTCCGTATAAATATATCAAAATGGTTCTTTTCTTGTTCCTCACCATGTGACACAAATTCTTTTGTTTAGGCGCAGTCAACACAATTTCTTTTGTTTAGGTGAAGGCTAAGAAAGGCTGGCAGTTACCACTTGGGAAAAGATGAGGATGTCAACAGATACAGGTACTATAGAATTCAATGAAGGATGGGATATTATTCAGAATGGCATCCTAAAGTTGATAAATATTCTCAAAACAGATTTAAAAGGCGAGTTTCCTGTAACGGAGTACATTAAGATTTATACAACTGTGTACAAAATGTGCACCCAAAGGCCTCCTTATCTGTACACACAACAACTCTATGACAAGTACAGGATTTCGTTGGAAGAATACGTTGCTGTCACAGTATTGCCAGCTTTAGGGGAAGTGCATGGTGAGTTCCTGTTGAAAGAAGTTGAGAAATGTTGGGGAAATTATGACAAGGTGCTGGTTAGACTCACCTCGAATATGTTCTTTTATTTGGATCTTTACTTCGTGGAGCAAAACTCCCTGGTTTCGCTAGTAAAAGTTGGAGTGATGTGTTTCCGTGACGTGGTGTATCACGGTATCAAGATTAATGTGAGGAATGTGGTGATTGAGTTGATTAATCGAGAGCGCGAAGGAGAACAAATTGATCGCGCTTTGTTGAGAAACACTGTGAATTTTTTTGTGGAAATGGGAATGGATCGCATGGATTTGTACCAAAAAGACTTTGAAGCTCCCATGTTGGAAGATACTGGAGCTTACTACTCTAGGAAGGGTTCATTATGGATATTAGAGGAGGATTCATGCGCTCACTATATGATAAAGGCCGAAGAATGTTTGAGACGTGAGAAAGAAAGAGTTGCTCATTATTTGCATTCCAGCAGCGAGCAGAAGTTATTAGAGAAAGTAGAAAGTGAAATCCTCTCCCGCTATTATATTCAACTTTTGGAAAATGAGTATTCGGGCTGTCATGTTTTGCTTACAAACGACAAGAAAGACGATCTTTCGAGAATGTATAGGCTGTTCTGTAGAATACCTCAAGGCTTGGAACCTTTTGCAAATATTTTTAAACAGCATGTAATCAGCGAAGGAATAAAATTATTTAAATGGGTGGAAGATGTTGTCAAGAATAATAATGGAGACGGAAGTCATATAGATGACATTCCAGCACATGAGTTGGTGGAGAAGATTATTGAAGTGCATGATAAGTGTAGTGGTTACGTTGTGGATGCATTTCAAAGAAGCAGTATTTTTTATAAAGCCTTGAGGGACGCATTTGAAGTAATATGTGATAAAAAAGTCGAAGAAAGCACATGTGCAGAGTTTCTGGCTACATTTTGTGACAACGTGCTTAAAAAGAGCGGCTTTGTGAAAAAAAGTGATGATCATATTGAGGGTATTCTTGGAAAGGCGGCGAATCTCCTTCAGTATATTAGTGATAGAGATTTATTTTGTGAATTTTACAGGAAAAAACTAGCTTCCAGATTACTACACCAAAAAAGCGCAAATGAGAGCCATGAACGAGCCATGTTGTCAAAGATAAAGCATCAATGTGGTCTCCAGCTAACGTCAAAGATGCAGGGCATGGTTAATGATTTCACACTGGCAAGGGAGACTCAACTTGACTTCAACACATATCTTCATGATTATTCAAATGTGCATCCTGGAATAGAGTTGACTGTTACAGTATTAAATAATGGGTTCTGGCCAACCTACAAGTTATTCAACCTCAATCCACCAGCGGAAATTCTTAAATGCATTAGGGCGTATGAAGGCTTTTATTCTACAAAATATCAGCATCGTAAACTTACATGGATGTATTGTTTGGGAAATTGTAAAATTATAGGAAACTTTGATACTAAGCCAATAGAAATTGCAGTATCAACCAACCAGGCAGTCATGCTTTCATTGTTCAACGATTTCGAAAGATTGAGCTGTGAAGAAATCAGTTCACAATTAAATTTGCCAGAGGAGGATGTTATTAGACTGCTTCATTCATTTGTATGTGGAAAGTACAAGATTATTTTGAAGGAGCCGGTGACTCAAACAATAACAAAAACTGATAATTTTGAATTCAATGCTAGCTTCACCTGCAAATCTGCGAGGATTAAGATTTCACTTCCACAAATGGATGAGAAGAAGAGAGTCAGCGAGGTTGTAGATGGCGATAGATGCCATGCCATCGATGCTGCAATAGTTCGGACAATGAAGGCTAGAAAAGTCTTGAGCAGTCAGGAATTATTGGCTGAATGCGTTGAGCAACTGCAAGCCACGTTCAAACCAAAAGTTAACTTAATGCAGAAGCAGATTGAAGATCTGATTTCAAGAGAGTTCATAGAACGGGACAAAGAAAATTCTAATATCATTCGATATGTAGCATAAAAGAAATTGCTCAATATACATGGTATCATTTTCGGATATTGTTTGAGGCCTACATTTTCAATCATTCATTTGCAGGATATTGTTTTGTAGAATTAGATTTCATGTAGCCGTGATATGATATAACGAGTTTGGTATATGTTTTGACTTTCATCTTTTTTTATTTGACCGTGTATGTATAATGTAATTAAAAACATTATTTTGTAGATTATTTTATATTTAATTTTTTATGCTGTGATTGGTTTCATCTACTTGAGTCGTCATCATTATAGGCTTATATTCGGCTGGCAACAGAAGTCAAATAATGGATTCTCCCGTCTCTTTTGCCAAAAATTGAACCAATTTTATTTGAAACAAATTGTTTTACTTTACCTTTATATGTGGACTTGGTTGAAAGGCCATAGTTTTTATTTATTCACTGCTGCACATGTCTCTTGTGCCATATGATAATCGGCCATATGATAATCGACGGGTTCGGTTACGTGCCACCACCCAAAACCCCCGATTGCGATGTATATATATATATATATATATACACACACGTGGACTGACAGACCATTAAAATGTGATGTAACTTAATATTGGCAGAAATCAAGTTATGGGTTAAGTTAAGAGCGGAGGAGTATATACACGGACCAGAATGGGTTATAGCAACAAACCTTAATAACATCACGTCTGCCCATCAGGACTCTCACATCGCAATATATAAAGGGTTTTCAACTCCAAACCACCGATTGCGATATATATGTATAGACCCGACAGAGGCATTAAAAATAGCTTATAATAATATCACATCCGCCCTATCAGTACTTGCATATCGCAATACACAAATGGCTGTCACTTCTGCAAGCGTTGATTGCAATGTATGTTGCAGACCCGATGCAACATTGTAGTTTGATTTAATATCATATCACATCCGTAGGTGAATCGACGATCAGCCATTGGGAAGCTGCAACTATTGATTGCGATATATGTAGTGGACTCAATACAAGAATAGATGCGGGTGTAATGTTTTTTGAAATTCGCCTTTTAGCGTTTCGGCTGGTTGTTTTTCATATAATCCTGTGTATTTGAATATTTTTATTGCGTGTAGTTTGAAGGACAAAATGCATTAAAAAACGCTCCCACTAGTTCATGAGGCCTGAACGAAGCCAATTGCGATTGGTATGGTGACGTGGTAGGTGGGGCCTTCTTGTTGGTACTGTTTCTCCAATGAATTTCTTTGTAAAAAATAAAGACTTTTGTTCAAATATTCTTACAAAAAAGGGGGCCTCTGTTGCACTTTTTTATGCAGCCGTTTGTTCTCTATGTATTCGGTCCTCGCCTTTGAATTAACGTGTCCCAGGAGTGTTGGTGAGCACGAAGAGACTGAGGAAGCCAAAGTGCCGAAGAGGATAGGCCAGTGCAGAGGAAGCCAAAGCGCCAAAGAGGACAAGCTAGCATAGAGGAAGCCAAAATGCTGAAGAGGATAAGCTAGCACAGAGGAAGTTGTAGTGAGCGTTGAGGAAGCTGAAGGGGCAATAGAAAGAGGAAACCAATGGTCAGAGGCATCAGGAAGATACAAAAATAGAGAATAAGGAAAGTGTGTTTTTTGTTGAAAAAGTTGGAAGAAATAGTGGCAGCTATATGGTCCAGCAGAACAAAAAAGGGCCGAAGGACCAATAGGATAGGAGGCATTTGAAGGGTGAGCTTCTCAGCTAATCATGTTACCCTGTGAAAGAATTAATCAAGCATACAATGAAGTTTGAAGAATAATTATGTGATATAACGAATAGAGTTTTATCTAACATTGTTGGAAGGGAGAAGTAGTCAGCAGAGAAGCAGTTATGCTGAAGCATTTACTGTGACAGTAAGAATAGATGCTTGAATAAAATGTTGATTCTTATGAAGAGCTTAGTGCAGCTAATAGTAGACTAACTAAAGCTGTGTGGAGACATTATCAGAGGTCATCTATTGGAGACTCTGTGTGGACAGTATGAAGAGTTGCAAAGACTCTTTCCCAAGAAGCCTGGTTGTCATTGATGTTGTAGCATGTAGGCTACAATGAAGCTGTAAACAGACAGAACTCAGTAAAGAAGAGTTTTGAGAGCAGAACATTACTATCAAACATGCCTTGGCAAGATTGGGTCGAAACCCTTGGGGTTGGTGCCTCAGAAGTAAGAAGGATTTGAGTCCTTGGGATTCGTGCCTGAGAAGTGGAAAGGACTGGTGTCCTTGGGACTGGTGTCTCAAGAACTGGAAGGATTGAATTCCTTGGGAGTTGGTGCTCCTAAGTAAAATATTGTCACCTTAGTGAAACAGAGTTGGAGCTCTAGAGGTTGGAGCCTCACAAAAATCCAAGTTGGTGCTTGTTAACTGATTGCAACCACTTATATATTGTATCTATTTTATAACAAATATTATATTAATAAAATCATTAATACTTGTTGTTCATCTTGTGTTCTGAATATCAATGTTTCAACTGGTAAAATAATAGTTGAAAAATAAATACTAAATCACCCCCCTCTCAGTATTTCCAACAAAACCATTGTCAAATTGGTATCTAACAAAGCCTTCTAGGGCTCCAAAGCGTTTGTTCCAACCCAGCTTATAGGATTAGTATCTCAACCTACGGTTGCTACTGGGCTTTCCAGCCAAGTCTCTAGGACTAGTAATTCAACCCACCACTTTTCTGGGCTTCCAGAGTGTTTGTCAAACTAAGGCTTCCAGGACTAGTAAGTCAACCCACCAATGGCTTCCAGAGCATTTGTCCAACAAGACTTCTAATACAAGTAACTCAACCCAAGTTGTTATAGGGCTACGAGAGCATTTGTCCAACCAAGGCTCTAGGACTAATAACTCCTAGAGCCTTATTGATCAATTTTATTTCTCTTTTGATGATAACTTTTTCTCTAGAAAGTGCATTGGACTACCGTGGTCTATCCTAACTTTAAAGTACCTCCTTATGAGATATTATCTACATTTTTTATTATAGGTAAAATTTCTTCCATGTTTTTTTTCATATGTAGATTTCATCAAGTATTTTCCTTGAATTGTTCACTTTCAAATAAAAAACGTACCTCTTCTTGTGTTAATATTACTACAATTTCTTCTCTTGATGCGTCACATTCTATTATGAATGTTTTACCAAAATCATGTGTTTCCCAAATTGGTGTAGAAGGCAGAATCCTTTAAGAGAGAGAATAACAAAGTAGTCTCACAATCATACAAATGATTTTTCATCAAGACAGGTATGAGTGGGTCCACAATGCAAGCATAATATATTTTTAAAATTCAATAATGTCTTGTGAGTCAAAAAAATCCTCTAAATCTCTTTATGTTAGCAATAAAGACAATTTTGCAATAACTTGGATCTTTTAAGGGTCCACCTTAATTCCTTCCTTTGAAACAATGTGACCCTAATACTCTACTACTTATTTCCCAAACCCTATTTATGATATTTTTACATAAAATTGATTGTTCTTAAGAATTTGTGGAACCTTTTCCACATGCTTAATATTTCTTCCCTTTAAGAAAACCAACATAAAATTTCTAAGAAAGGGTTGCAAAAATTTGTTCACAAGGCTTTAAAAAGTAGAAGGATCATATGGTCAAGCCAAATGGCATGACCAAGAACTCATTGCACATCATGTGTTCTAAAAGAAATTTTTAGAATGTCTTCATTTCTTAATTTGATTTGGTGGTATCTGAATGCAAGATCAAGCTTTGTATAATAAGACACTCCGTAAAGCTCATTTAATAGCTCAACAATGATGAAAGATATTAAAACCAATGCATCTTGAGTCATTCAAGCTTACTGAGGAAACTACGACCATTGAGGTAGTTGTGAGATTTTTCTCAGACCTCCAAAGGTGCAAGACTCATTTGAGGAACTCGATATTAGAATCCCAATTTTTGTACATTGTTTGATCACAAATGATCCATTAACTACATCATTCATACCAAATTGCAATATTTGTGTTGAGGATAAGCCATATATTAATGTTGCGGGATAATGGCAAAAGGGGAATATTAAAGTTTTGAAAGTATTAAAAAGTCAAAGGAAAGGGATGTTGCACTAAGTGAAGGAAATACACCCCACAAAGACATATTGCATAGGACTCTACACAATTGGGTAGGATATACTCTGCAGGCATATGACGAAGCATGAATACTTGTAATGAATTGTAAATCAATTGTATTGATCTTGCAACCAACTTATAGGTAGGTTAGTGTGATCCCCACAAAAAGCAAACTTATAAAATGATGTAATAAGAGAGAGATAGAAGAGGCATATCGTTTTGCAAGAGATTATTTTTTCATTGTAGAGTTCTTTCAATGTTGCAGAGCTCTCTAAGTATTCTAATAGAGGTTAGACTTGTTAGCTATTTTTAATATATAGATCTCAATTTTGAGAGGAATTGATGAGAGATATTTATTTTCAAATTTTATAAGTCCTTTTTGTCCTATTGAATGTATTTTTAGGCTTATTACTATAATCTTTTAGTGATTTTTAAAGAATGTTGATATGAATGTTTAAATTTAATTGTAATTGTGAATGTTTATTCTTAAATAACATTGATCTGAATGTTGTGATTGTGAATGTTTACTTTTGATTGAAAGGTTCTCGTTGTTGGCCTAGTTTCTCTATCGAATATGTGTGTGGGTTGGCCCACCAAATCTAATGTTATATAAATAAATAAAGAAGAGATATTTATTGACCAGTCCTCCATCTAATAAACAGGAGATATTTATTGATGATTCCTCCATCACTGAGTAGGAAAAAAGAGTTGGGTACTATAAAGTACCTCCTTGAATTCGAGTATCTTCATGAGGATTTAGAATTGACGCCCATTTACCCTTTTATCATTTTTTAGTCATAAAATAATTATTTTTTTTCTAAAATAAACACATCATTGTTGACTAGCTAATTATTTCGAAAAATGTGAAAATGACCGAAGTTTATATATAT